>JARBWK010000003.1:89477829-89500696 GCA_030556195.1 Anolis apletophallus
GGACACACAATTTAGATATGGCAGTTAAGAACGCCCTGCAATCTGATGCTCTTCTTCAAATACACTCACAAATACTTCTAACTACCCAACCAGACGACGTGATGCCACTCTACCAAAATGTGATTGCACAATTACAACAGTTATTGACTGCCAAGCACCGCAATAATATGAATAGGAAAGTACACACACATAAACCTTGGTTTGACAGTGAATGCAAAGCCCTTAAAAAGATATGATGAAGATATATAAAACATACAGAAGCAAGAACTTATGTCAGATACCTCAGGATTGGTTTACCATAAAAGCAAGATATAAAGCAGTAATTAAACAAAAGAAGTCACAAGCCCAGAAGAGTGACTGGGATAAATTAATTGCAGCTGCAAAGTCCAATAATTCAGCTCTGTTCTGGAAAATCGTTGCAGGAGATATCAGACATGGTGCCCTCAGCGTAGGCTGCCACATTACAGCACACTCATGGGAAGAACATTTTAAAAATGTATATATGTCCAGCACGGTTACTACGAGGAAGGGCAATCCGGACATAGATTCAACATCCAGTTGGCCCCGGGTAAATGAATCAGAGATCAAGAATTTAATTAATAGATTAAAGCCTGGTAAGGCCCTGGCTGTGACAATATAACGACAGAACTTCTAAAGACAAACAAGGACTGGTGGATACCAGTCTTGGCACGTCTGTTTACCAGGATAGACCAGACAGCCACATTCCCTACAGAATGGGGAATAGCCACAATTATCCCGATATACAAAAAAGGAGAACGTTCCAACCCAGCAAACTACAGACCAATCAGTTTGCTAAGCATTGTTAGCAAACTTTATGCTTCTCACTTACATCTAAAGCTGACGGACTGGATAGACCAAGAGAACATTCTCGAGGATGAACAAGCTGGGTTCAGAGAAGGACGTTCTACCCTGGATCAATGTCTAATCCTACAGCATCTAGCAGAAAAATACTCTGCCCGGACAGAGGAGCATTATACACAGCTTTCATTGATTTCAAATCTGCGTTTGATCTGATCCCGAGAGACAAACTATGGAAGAAACTAGAGTGCTCATCAATAGACAGAAGACTCTTAATCTTAATACAAGGGCTATACCACAACACCTCACTCAGAGTAAGATGTTCCCAGACTGGCCACTACTCTGGAATAGTTCCTACCAACAGAGGCGTTAGGCAGGGATGTATTCTGGCCCCCACCTTATTTAATCTATATATAAATTCTATGGTAAAAGCCCTGAAGGGGATCATTTCCACCCCCGCGTCTAGCCTACAGACCAATCTCCATGCTGCTATACGCAGATGACGCGGCTATAGTATCGTACTCACAAATTGGTCTAAAAGGCTATTACTAGAACTCCAAAGATACTGTGATAAAGACTCCCTAACTATAAACTACAGTAAAACCAAAATAATGATTTTTACCAGACGAAAAATCAGACCAAAATGGACTATCAATGGATTACCCATCGAACAAGTAGACAAATACAAATACTTGGGGATCACATTCCATTCCTCGGTCGGTGGAACGAACAGATAAAATCTGCAACAGACAACGTGCAAAGAGCTTGCAGAGCCATTAAGAATTTTTATTTCACCAAGGGAGGCCAATATATCCCAGCTGTCACAAAAGTGTTTGCAGCGAAAATAATTGCCCAACTTCTGTACAGCGCACAGGTATGTGCCTTCAAAAAATGGGACACTTTCGAAAAAGTCCAAACCAAATTCCTGAGAAGTATCCTGGCAACTCCATGCTGCGTCCCGAATAACACCCTACGCCTAGAAGCGGGCTTACCTTCCATGGAGGCACGAGTCCAGACTCTTACACTAAACTTCTGGCTAAAGTTAAAACACTTACCCATTGACGTTGATTGAGTGACTTCAGGCTAGTCATTCTCACGCAGGCTGATCCACTTCTCAGAGATTTTTTGTGAGGATAAAACAGAAAGCCTGGAATTCATTTGAAGAAAGATGAAGTGTAGAGGAGGAGGGGGAATATAAGATAATAATGAACTGTCTGGAGCTATTCTAATATTTTAATAATAATAATAATATACTTTATTTATATTATGCTCTATCTCAAGAGTGGATTACAGGTACATATATGGCAAACATTCAATGTCATTATACAATTGACAAAGACAGACAGTACATAAACAGAGATAAGCTTTTTTTCTTTCCATCTCCTGCATCTGGCTGTGCTCGACTTGGCCATGGGGAGGTACTGTTCTTTCATTTTTCCATGCCGAAGAGCCTGTTGTCCATGGACACCAACCAGGTCAGATTTTTGCTGGGATGTTTTCATGGCGCCTTTTACCTCCATGCCAAAGTGATACCTATTTATCTGCTTACATTGCTGTTTTAGAACTGCTAGGTGAGCAGAAGCTGGGCGAATGGCAGAGCTCACCTCGACCTGGGCTTGAACATCCAACCTTCCAATTAGCAGGATCTTCTATAGCAAGTGGTTTAAACCACTGTGCTAGCCCAGTCTTTTAGAAGATTTAAAGATGTTTACTTTCACTTTCACTTTACACTTTCTTTCTAAAAGTTTTCTTTGACTGATCGGTTGATGTCTGATTAATTTTTATGATGTACAAAGACTCTATTTATTTTTTTTCCATTATTGGTTCATAAATACTGTATTGCCTTCTTCAAAAGGTGTGAGGAGATCCTTTAAAAAATATCAGTATTATTTTTGAGCAATGGGTCTCCTGATGACTATTTGAAAGTTTATAGGAAAAATCTACTTCTATAACTACTTCATCACACTAGAGAATGAATCTACTTTAAATCTGGTTTTTGCCTCCTGCAGAATTCTGGTGTTTGTAGTTTAGTGAGGCTGTTAAAGGCTCCTCCCAAAACTACAAATCCCAGAATTCTGTAGGAGGCAGCAACTGGATTTAAAGTGGATTCATTCTCTAGTGTGATGAGGTCCCTAGTAGGAGGTCTCTCAAACTTTTAGCTTCTTATATTACTCTCAAATGCTTGTTGAAGAATGGCCTTAAAATGAGCTGCTTCTCTTTTTGACTTTAGACATAATCTGAGCAATAGAATCAGGTCTATTACAGACATAAAATTCTAAGGCTCACTAGTCAGATGTTAACAGTTTCAGAGAAAAGATTTCTAACACAGGGAGATCAATATGTGCATATAAATCTAGGAAAGGTCATTTATATAGCCCTCTTTAAAGCACAGATCATATCATGCCCTTGGAGATGTATTGCCATGGAGGTATGTTTTTGCCTTAATATTTGCATTAAATTAAAGTATCAGGGAGAACAGTGAAGAATTAGGTCCTACAATTGGTAGGAAAAGTAATTCGCAGAAAGGGCAGTAGCTCAGTATTAGCAGGGATACTTTGCATGCAAAATAGCCCATTTCTGCTAATGACAGTAAAAGCTGTGGGGAAAAAAACTTGACCTGGGACCCTAAGAGATATCAAGCCAATGCTGAGCTAGATGGACCAATGATTTGACTCACCAAAAGCAGCCTATAATATTTCCTGCTGCTTCCTATACTTCCTGTCTGTAGAAAGAAGTAAGCACCCCTGCTGATAACAAACAAACAATTGAAAAAGGGAACAAGTCGTCCAGGACTGGATCAACTACATCCAACAGTATTGAAGGCACTAGCTGAAGTCATTTCGGAACCTCTGGCAATCATCTTTGAGAGTTCTTGGAGAACAGGACAAATCCCAGCAGATTGGAGGAGAGCAAATGTGGTCCTTGTCTTCAAGAAGGGAAAAAAGGACGACCTAAACAATTACCATCCAGTAAGCCTCACGTCGATACAGGGCAAGATCCTGGAAAAGATCATTAAGGAAGTGGTCTGGAAACACTTTGAAATGAATGCGGTCATCACTAATAGTCAACATGCATTTATCAAAAACAAGTCATGCCAGACTAATCTGGTCATACTCTCTTTGTCTTTCTTTCTTTTTTTGATAGAGTTGCAAGCTGTGTAGATGCAGAGAATGTCTTGAATGTAGCATATCTGGACTTCAGTAAGGCCTTTGACAAGGTTCCCCATGACCTTCTGGCAAACAAACTAGTCCAATGGGCTATGCAAAACTACGGTTAGGTGGATCTGTAATTGGCTAAGTGAACTAACCCAGAGGATGCTCATCTCTTCCTTCTAGAAAGAAGTGACAAGTGCAGTACCGCAGGGTTCTGTTCTGGGCCCAGTTCTGTTCAACATCTATATAAATGACTTAGACGAAGGGTTAGTGGACATGATCATCAAGTTTGCAGATGACACCAAATTGGAAGTGATGTAGCCAATACTCCAGAAGACAGGAGCAGAATTCAAAACAATCTTAACAGATTAGAGAGATAGACCAAAACTAACAAAATGAAGTGCAACAGGGACAAATGCAAGATACTCCACTTAGGCAGAAAACTTGAAATGCAAAGATACAGAATGGGGGACGTGTGGCTCAAGAATAGTACGTGTGAAAAAGATATTGCCGTCTTCATGGACAACAAATTAAACTTGAGCCAACGATGCTATGCGGTGGCTAAAAATGCCAATGGAATTTTGGCCTACATCAATAGGGGTATAGTGTGTCTAGATCCAGGGAAGTCTGGCTACCCCTCTATTCTGCCTTGGTCAGACCACACCTAGAATACTGTAACCAATTCTGAGCAATGCAATTGAAGAGAGATGTTGACAAGCTGGAATGTTTCCAGAAGAGGGTGACTAAAATGATCAAGAGTCTGGAGAACAAGCCCTATGAGGAGCGGCTTAAAGAGCTGGGCATACTTAGCCTGCAGAAAAGAAGGCTGAGAGGAGACATGATGGCCATGTATAAATATGTGAGGGGAAGTCATAGGGAGGAGAGAGCAAGCTTGTTTTAAGCTGCCCTGGAGACTAGGGCGTAGAACAATAGGTTCAAACTACAGGAAATGAGATTCCTCCTGAACATTGGGAAGAACTTCCTAACTGTGAGAGCAGTTCAGCAGTGGAACATTCTGCCCTGGAGAGTAATGGTGTCTCCTTTTTTGGAGACTTTTAAACAGAGGCTGGATGGCCATCTGTTGAGGGTGCTTTGAATGCGATTTTCCTGCTTCTTGGCAGGGGGTTGGACTGGATGGCCCACGAGGTCTCTTCCAACTCTATGATTCTGTCATTTTATTAAACTCACGCACAGGTTTTCATTCAATCAAAGTCAATTCTATCATTAAAGACAGTCTGAACAAAACTTCGGAATTGCTTCTAATGTGGTTGAGAAAGACGGGGTAGAAATGAAGTAAATTAAATAATAATAATAATAGATATTGCAAGATATAATATGGATAGAGCTTTCTCTTCCATGTAACTTGCTCTGTGTTCTTCCTAATCTGCATCAGAAAACCCACATCTGTGTGTGAAGTAAATGCAATGAACTAATTTAGTTTGTTCAAACATAGAAGGAAAGAGATGCTTTTTGACATTGGTAAGGACAGCAGTAACTCAATCTATTCTTTTAAAAGTAATATTCCAGACTTTGCTAGATTCTGCTTTTAGGCTTCTAACTGCATGGATATAAGAAGTAGAAAGAGTGTGGTTAACAGATAAGGAGGAATGAGGGGGAGTGGTGTGTCTTCAAGGCATATTCCACTTATGGCATCTCTGTGTACCAGTTACAGGGTTTTCTTGGAAAGATTTGTTCAGGGGAGTATGCCATTACTTTCCTCTAGTGTTTCCGATAGAGTGTGACTTGTTCAAGATCATGCACTCATGGCTGAGCAGGGATTTGCTCCCTGGTCTCCTGAAGTGCTAATCCAATACTCAAACTATACACTTTGGTAAAAAAATCAAATAGGGGGGTGTTAATGGGCAAAAACTACTTCTATGAGCCGAACTCTCCCATCCCTTCTGCTTTAAAAATGATTTGTTCTAGCAGTGAATTTCTAGGCATTGGTGGTGAAAGCTGGAGGGAGGGGGGAGGGAAAAATGAATCACATGTACCAGTACAGTATTGTCTCTCAGCCATCATCTCAGTTCAGGCTGAACACTTCAACAGAGCCAGAAAACCTTTCCGCTGGGCATTTATATGCAGATACTGCAATCACCTATTCAGAAGGTTTAAAATATCTCTGCACAAGCTAGCGTTGACCTCCTTCTGTACCAAGTAATGGGATTATTGAAATATTTATCCTTATGCATTGTTGTCAAGGAAAAGCACATGAGAAAAATTCAAAAGGTACAAATCCGGCACCTTGAAGAACATGTTAAGGTTCTTACGCAACACTGTGCTGAGCATGAAAATGAGCTTTTTAATCATAAGTAGCAAACAGGGCAAGATGAAATTCACACTGGCATCTTGACACATTCACTGGTACTAGTTTAGACTTTGGTTCATAAAGGGCTACAGTAAAAGCAGCAAAGCCGGCCTCATCAGAAAGTAAGAGGAATGAGTCCATTTGGGCAATTGGTTTGAAAGGAGGCATTCTTTCCCTGCCCTCGGGCTCCTTTGTGTGCATTTAAAAGGGATCAGGGAGAAGCATGCCATTTTGACTTTTCACATCAGGTGTAGAAATGCCTACGGCAAACATTAAATAATGGAATTCAAGAGCATATATCTTGTATGGAAAGTATATGACTGCACACTTCTGGAATGGGTAGGGAAGGGTTGCTCCCTCATGGCCACTGCAGGATTAGTCTGACTGAGATCAGAAAAGCTAGAGAGAAGCCTTTCTTCATTGCTATGCTAACATAAAAGGAGCCCTGCTGACTTGAATGACAGCCCTCTCTGGTTCACAATTCTATTCCCACTGTGGCCAACCAGATGCATCATGGGAAGCACAACAGCGGTTGGCCAAATGGTTGGCCAAATGCACCCTCAGCATCTCCAGCAGGCACTGGAAAGTTCCAAGAGCAATAAGCCACCGATATAATCTATCCAGAATGATGGTAAGATTGAAAGACAAGAAGCAAAGATGGAATTGCTGTGAAAACTCTCTAGTGAGAGAAATGGAATACATATGGCAATGAACTGAGCTCACCAGTGTATTACTGGTGAGGTGTCTTTCAAAATGGATCTAGCAAGATCTGCAAGCACTTGATCCATTTTGCAAGATTACTGATCGTTAAAGGATTGGAACTGCTAGTGAGCTGTATTTTTTAGATTCATGCCAGGCCTTTCCCCCACCCCACATGTATGTGTATGTGCACACACAAGTGTTCATAGGACTGCAACATTTAGTTTTAAAACTAAGCAGTAGGCTTGTTTGATTAAAAAAATGGTTCAAAACTCGTTTCGGATGTAGGGGGCGCTGGTGGTTTGGTTCTAAAGTCAATTCCGATTTTCACAGAAAAAAATCAAAACTTTTCAAAGTTTACAAGACTTCCGAATCCTTCGTTAATGCTTTCAAAGTGTTATTTCCTGTTTCATTGGGTGGTCTTTACTTTGAAAGTAGTTGTTTTATTACAGAAGGGGGGGAGCAAAGGGAAGAAATCCATCCACACTGGGTTAAACTGCCCAGGACTGATGTGGGAGAGAAAGGAAACTGAAGGAAATCCATTCAAACTGGGTTAAACAGCTGCTCTTGCCCAGGACTGATGTGGGAGAGAAAGGAAATTGAAGGAAAGCCATCCAAACTGGGTTAAACAGTGGCTCTTGCCCAGGACTGATGTGGGAGAGAAAGGATACAGAAGGAAAGCCATCCAAACTGGGTTAAACAGTGCCTCTTGCCCAGGACTGACGTGGGAGGGAAAGGAAATGAAGGTAATCCATCCACACTGGTTTGAAAAGCTGTATCATTTCCTACTCACTTACTGATTTGTGAGAGAAATGACAGAAAAAGCTTTGAAATGGCAAGGATACTTCCGGGTTCCCAAATTGCTTCGAAGTCGTTTCAAAATGGAATTTGATCCGAATTTATTCTGAATTATGAAGATTCCGACCAAACCTAACCATGCCTATAAGTAGTTGTTTTATCTGCATTAATTTAGGCCTAAACTCAACATTATCCTGATGATTGACTGCTACTACGATTGGACTTTTCCTTCCCTTTCTCCTTCCCTTTCTTCTTCACTCAGCCCTTAGTGATGCCCAGGCCCTGTTTCTAGGAGTTTCCCAGCCCTGTGGAATGAGTTTTCAGTTGTTGGGGGAAGACTTCACAACCTCTGAGGATGCTTGCCATGGATGCATGCAAAATGTCAGGAGAGAATGCTTCTAGAACATGGCCATATAGCCCGAAAAACCTACAACAACCCAGTGATTCCAGTCATGAAAGCCTTCGACAATATGTAGAAACCATTCTTCTTCAGTTCTACTAACAGAAACAATTCTATTGACAGAACCATTCTCTGGGCTTCTGGCTTCAATTGAAGTGAAACTTTCAAAGAAATATAAAGTGTTGATTTGTTCCTTCCATGTTCAATGAACTCCTTTAAAACCACCTCCCCAATGGCCAAAGGCCAGGCATAAATGGTAAATGCTGGCACACAGTACTCTTCACTTTTCTCACAGACCTCCCGATACATCTACAGTTGGAAAACAGGTTTTTTTAGAGTTGTAACTTCAGACTTATTACAATATAGGTGGGAAAGATTCAACTGAGTTTTCTCAATCAATGTATATCATCCTCACAGATTTGACTATGTTTATTCAGACAACAAATTGAAAGAAAATGAAAAGCACAATATTAAAACAAGAAAGATGACCTCAATTTTTAGAAGACACAAGAAAACACATCTTTCCAAAGAAGGAAAATGAATATAACACAGAAGAGGAGGAGATCTAATTAGAGATCAGAAAAAGGATGGGGATTTTTTTTTCAATATTATTAACAAGTGCAGACTCTGGAAAGACAAATGTTAGATTTATAACAAATCGTCTCTTGAGTGGGAACTGGAAATAAAGAAAATGTGAAGATATTTGCAATGCAGACACAGAGCTGTGTAAGCTATTGTTTTAAGGAATAAAACATATGACTTTTTAAACTTTTGTATCTCAATCTCTGGACAAGGAGATCAGGTTACCATACTATTGTATAGTTAGGTCAGGTGAAATTTTGTGACTTGGACAGTAAAAGACAGTGAGTTTCAGGGCCATGTAGGGACATGAACCCAATATTCACTTGCCTTAGTCAACACTCTACTGTAGTGTTTCTCAACCTATGGGTCCCCAGGTGTTTTGGCCTACAACTCCCAGAAATCCCACCCAATTTATAAGCTGTTAGGATTCCTGGGAGTTGAAGGCCAAAATATCTGGGGACCCATAGGTTGAACCACGTCTACTGCAATAACTGTTCTAAAAATCAAGATTATAAAATATCATATCAAGTTTATGTAAGGTTTAAAGGTTGAGTGCAGGACATCTAGGTATAGATCAGTGACTTAGAACCTGTTGTTTGTTTGTTCAGTCGCTTCTGACTCTTCGTGACCTCATGGACCATCCCACGCCAGAGCTCCCTGTCAGCCATCACCTCCCCCAGCTCCTTCAGGGTCAAGCCAATCACTTCGAGAATACCATTCATCCATCTTGCCCTTGGTCATCCCCTCTTCCTTTTTCCTTCCATTTTCCCCAGCATAATTGTCTTTTCTAAGCTTTCCTGTCTTCTCATGGTGTGGCCAAAGTACTTCATTTTGCCTGTATTGTCCTTCCCTCCTACTTAGAACCTATGAGTTGGGAAATGGGGAAGCACACAAATTGCCAGTGCTTCTTTGCTCCAAAGCATCATAGGCCCACACAGTTTTTCTTTTTTAAAAAATAATACATACACACAAGTGATGTTTAGAGACAGATGTGATCTGCTACTAATTATCTGGATGCAGTTAAAGTGCATGCCTTTTCAAAAGTACATTGCAGCTTTTAAAATAACCAAAGTGGCAAACTGGCGGCAGGAATATAATCTCACCAAGGATTTGATAAAATATGTCAACCTGGCCTTTTATTTTTAGCCATTGGAAAGAAAATCTCCATCAGGCTAAAGGGAAATAAGCAGGACCCCATACAGAAACAAGTGACCAAAAAGAAATTCCATCTAAATATTACAGACATCCTGACAATAAAAGTTGTTCAAGAGTAGAATATGCAGCCTCCAAGCATATGATGGAGTCTCCACTGGAGGATTTTAAGCAGTAGCTGGATGGCCATCTGTCAATAATGCTGCGATTATGTGTTCCTTCCTGGCAGGGGTTGGACTGAGTGGCCCTTGGGGCCTCTTCCAACTGTTTGATTCTAAGAAGGGTTAAATTGTCTTCTCCACCTACAGTTGCATTTGAAAAATAATCTCACACAAAATTAATGCTACATCTTGATTGATCCTTAGTGAAACCCTGGAAGACAGATAAAGAGTACTAATAATAAATGAGTGAGTAGTATGGAGGCATAATAGAAGGGAAATAGAGAAAAATAGAGAATCTGCAAAGATGATTTTAAAAGTTTTTTGCAACTGACTAAAGAGCATCAGTCTAATGCTGCTCAATAGGAGAAAGCTGAAAGATGGTTCTATGAGAAAATAGGCACTCTGGCAAAGTCAAGAGTTTGAAGAGTGGATGACATGTAGAGAGGACAGTAAGTGGGATATATGGGACAGCTGACAAGGAGGGGAGAAAGGTGGTGCTTTGCAATTGTTACCTAAAAGTGGCAGGACAAGGAAAGGACACACTCAAAGTTGACCCTGGCATCACATGCCTGGATAGTGGGAAAGATAACAATGTGCCTGTGACAGAGGTAGGACAGACTATCAACGGCTTTACTACAAACAGAAGCCACCTTTTCAAGTTGTCAGAGCAGTGAAAGATAAAAGAGGGTTGCCTGAGGAAGTGGGAAACAGAATGTTCTCTAAAGAGCTGACAAACAAACATGTATAATTAAGGACAACAAATGAGGGGGACAATTTATCATCCAAGTCCTGGAGCTTAGCATTCTCACCGGGAGGAGCCACTAGGTTGTGAGGAAGTATAACAGAAAATGTGGGGGGCACTACAGGGAAAAGATGTATGCTGAGCTCTGTACAAATCCTGTCATGCTCAAAACAGTTAGATCTTGACCACAGTTTACTGTTCTATTGGGGATTTCATCAGGGTGATGACTCGGAGAATAGAGAGCAATGTTCTCATTACATACGGTCCTTTCCAACGGCAGGTACCGGTTCACCTGTACATTTATGAGGCCTCCAGCTCCCATCCCACAATATAGAGCAACTTCCAGCAGGGCTCCATCATAAAAGTAGAGGTGAACCAGTGCATGCCACCACAGCGACAACACGAGAGTCTTTCCATGTTGAATAGAAGTCAACGAGGGAAGCCGGGTGGCCAGTGCTTCCCCCAGTGGGATGGGAACTCAGGTGAGTTGAGTGATGGGGGGCATGGGGAGATGGATTCCACACACCCTCCGATGGGCACCACTGGATTTGCAATGATGCATGGCAATTCCAGCGGCCCATCTGATGAGGTTGTCAAACTGAACATTCTGCAACAGAGCTAGATCAGGATCTTGGACAGTATAACCGTTGCACCAACCAATAGCCTCCTGTCTTCATTCAGTGCCATGGCTAGCTATTCTGCCGGCTAAATAAGAAACAACTGGGAGTTACCATGTGTCTTCAAGGTCAATTTATGGTGATGCTGTAGATTCTGATGGGTTTTCTTATGCATGGACTACAGAGAGATGGTCACTTACTTTGTTTTCAAAAAGTAGATAGTCACTTCCTTCTTTTCAAAGTAGGATATATTATATACATCTAAAATGTGTATGTTTTATAGACTAATGAAATCTATTTATTTCTAGAAAATATAACTAATTTTGTGTTGTACTTATTGATGTAACAAATGAAATTATATTTGCATTTTTAGTGTAGCCCAGGACAAAGACCAACTGTGATAGTAACTGAAATGCATTGAGCCGTTTAAAATGAATAAAGGTGGAATCTGTCATCACATTGGTTTTTGTCTCCTGATTTACTTTTAAGTTTTCATACATGCTCATCAGTTCCCTTTTGTACATTAGCACTGATGCTACTAGTGTCCACTGCATATAAATGCAATTGTATACTGCAAAGTATGTGTTTCTGAATATCATTATTCCTTTTGGGATAAATAAAATTACCAATTAAATAAACTATTAAAAATACAGGTTACATATCTGTTATCTAAAATGGTATTAGAAGTAGTTTGGATTTCATATTTTTAAAGGATTTTGGAATACCTATTGATGTATATTTGTAAAAAATGAGATATCTTATGGATGGGCCCAAGTATAAGCACAGAATTTATTTATTTTTCATATACATGTCATACAGATAGCCTGATGGAACCTTTATCCATTATTTTTATAATTAAGTGCGTAAAACAATGTTTGTGTACACTGAATCATTAAAAAGCAAAGGTGTCACTCTCTCAGCTACCCATGTAGACAAATTTAGATTTTGGAGCGTTTCAGATATAAGAATTCTGGATAAGGGATGCTCAATATGTAATGTGGAAACATATACTAGAGGATCAGGAGTGAGTGACTATAGTGATGGTCCTCCAGATGTTCTTGCAACTTCTATCTTATCTTATCTTATCCAATACAACCCACAATGAATAGTTTTGCAACCTAGTTACATCTGGAGGGTCACATCTTTCCATCCCCTGAGATCAATGCCTTGACAATCATCGTAGCAATATAATTAAAACGCATGATATAATAATGCATTCCTCCAGATGTTGCAGGACTCTACTCCCAGCATCCTTCACCAGTAGTTTAGTAGGTTAGAGATGTAGTCATGCAATACTTCGGGTGGGTTAGGATTAGAGCTACATGATTCCAACCCTTGATACAGTATATGGTAGATCACATAGTCTATTTATAGAATGCTCCTAATGTGTCTAATCAGAAATGAGTCCGCTGATTTCAGTGGGAACTACCCTTATATAAGTGCATATATGACTGACTATGTCTATGACATTAGAGTTCATGCAATTTTCCAACTCCACTGATAACAAGTTATTTGTATTGTGAAAATCAAAATTCCTCTCTGCTAGATGTTATCATAATGAACCCATTCTTTTCCACAGCTTCTGTGTTTTTGCTCTGTTCATAATTTTAGACAGACTTTTTTTGGGCTGTTGTGAAAAATAAAGCAATAAGCTAAAGATGACAGAAATGAGTGGAAGAATGTACCTCCCCTCTCATTTTTGTCAGCCATAAATTAGTCAGCCTAGCACAGAACAAACATCCCTGCAGGCAAAGCGGTGTCAACCCATTTCCTCAGCTACACATTCCTTTCATCTCTTGCCGAATCCCAAGGATGATTCCATGCTGTGCAATCACACAACAGACTCAATGATATTCATACCTCTCAGTGAAAACGCACCATCTTCTCCATCCAATATATTATTGATTAATTAGAAGACAGGCAAACACACTGGGGCAGTAGATATTCCTTCAGTTGCATTTTGAGGAAACCAAAGTCAAAAAGCTTTCTCTGGTCATTCTAGCACATGGAAGATATTCAACCTCCCCAAAAAGGAAAGATTTCTCACAAGTCAGCATTATGCTTCAGAAAGAGAGCATTTTTCACCATTATAAAATAAATAAATACACACTCTTGCCAGAAAAGAAATAGTCTCCGAATAAAGAATTTTGTATCCCCACAATGAAAATAGGAGTGCTTCCACGCAAATACAAAATGTGACTGGAGCTGTTTTTACAGTGCTGGTTCCAAGCTGCATTGTGCCCATATATGGCTGCCCTAAGCCACCTTTACGGTAGACAGCAACCACACAACCCAGCCCTGCAGAAGCCATTTTGGCCGGACTGGGCATGGGATGGGTTTCTTACCCTTCCAGCACCCTAATCCCCCCCACAAAAATACAGAAAATAATATGTTACCTACAAGATCTTATCTTCTTAATTCTGGAAGTGTCAGAGCCTGGGAGCAATAAGGACTCTCCCAGCCTCCAAAGTTCTATCATTTTCTGTATGCTGCAGAATAGGAATATTGATTCTGTAGTTTTGGGGGGGGGGGAACTGTGGGAACAGGGGGTAGGATTTTTTTAATTTACCAAACTTGTACCCCGCCCTTCTCACACTATAGGGGACTCAGAAAGGCAACAATTCAATGTCACATATATACATACATCGATACAAAAACAGAAACAAAAACATTAAAATCTAGACCAATTAAAACATAACATTAAAACATCAGTTAAAAATCACACAATCCAGGTCATATTCCATGGCCAGTCTGAGTCATCATTATGTTATTTTGTAGTTTCTTATTGCACTGCTCCAATTTACTGACCAAAAGCTTGGTCCCAAAGCCATGTTTTTAGTTTTTTCCTGAAGGTCAGGAGGGAGGGGGCTGATCTAATTTCACTGGGGAGGGAGTTCCATAGCTGAGGGACCACCACTGAGTATGCCCTGTCTCTCATCTATACTAGGGTTGCCATTTTTTGATATAAGAAATAAGGGACATTTATGGGATTTTTCACAAAAATAAGGGACACTTCCTAAAAACTTGAAACTCAAACGTTAGGTATAGTTTTATTAACAGAATAAGATAATGATTGAAACTCATGAAAGAAACCGACTTACACCCTCTTAACAGAACATGGTATATTTCTGCATGTTTTGTCATGCAGAAAAAACATTATTAGAACTTCCTTATTTTCTCCATCTGTATTTAGTACTTGACTTTGCTGACTTTAAAAGTGCACTGTCTAAACATTAAAATAAAATAAAATTTATAAGACAGTACATCTTCATGATTATTATGTCAATAGTTAATGGTATAGTATAGTATGGGATACACAGCATTGTATAGTATTGGGATGCACAGCTAGGCCTATTTTAAGAGTAACTCTCAAGCAACCAGAAACTATCTTTATCCAACATGATCCAACATTCCCCTTGGGTAATGGTTAATTAGTCTACTGTACTTTGAAAAAGTCCTGTATTGCCTCTTCCTTCCAACGGGGATGCAGGCTGCCCTGCGAGTTGGAATCCCCGGGCAGGCATTGCCGCAGCGCGCACCTTCCTCTGGTCAACCCCGCCCAGTCATGTACTGCTAGTCAAAAATAAAGGACAGGGCCTGAAAATAAGGGACACAAATTTTAGGGCCAAAATAAGGGACGTCCCTTAGAATAAGGGACATATGGGAACCCTAATCTATACCAACCTCACCTGAGAAGGAGATGGGACCGAGAGCAGGGCCTCCCTGATAATCTTAGCCTCCGAGGTGGATCATAGAGGGAGATACATTCAGACAGGTACACTGGAAGACACTGCCATCTCACCTCCTCAGGCTGCCTGAGCCTGGGGGTTGTGGAATGGTTGTGGGCATGCATGTAGCCAGGGGGGCTTGAGGGGCTTTGCCCCCCCCCCCTGAAATTTTCGGGATGGTCTGCGAGAATGCCTTACTGGTACATTATTTAAACTGTTATGTTTATTCATATCATGATCTGATCACCATGCTCAATATATCCCATATGCATGGGAGTATTGGGATAACAATACAAAAGGTTTGCTAAGGTAGACCCTCTCTTACTCAGACTCAGCCCCCTCCCCTTGAATCAAACTCAGCCCCTCCAGAATCAAAATCCTGGCTACGGCCCTGGTTGTGGGTATCTCATATGGGCTTCCAAGATGTCAGTCTCCACTGCCAAAACACTAGGAAAGGTCCGGATCATCCTGGAAGATTCGGACCTTTCCTGGTTTTTTTTATTTAAACCCAGGATCAAGCCAGATCAATTTATTTACTCCAGGTTCAATTGCATGACCCTGTGTGCATCATGTGGATGCACCAGGATAATGTGATTACTACACTGCATTAAGTGGCAATGTAGATGAGGACTAGTTCTTTGGTTTAAGGCTATCATCTAATGGTATTTGGGGTTCTCCCACATGCTGTTTTCAAAAAGACTTAAGTATCTGGTCACTTCCAGTATGAGAAAATGAGTGAGTGCCGTCCACAAGAATCTAGAGAACATGACAAATTGGACAAGGGGGCCTGCCATACCTCCTACAGTGGCCCAGCCAGGCATTTAAATTTAAAGCCAAGATTCTCTATCGGTTTCTATTTCCTCTGCACTTGACTTTTCTGTTATAAAAGGGGGTGGATATCCATCCCAGATTGGAAGGGATTGTCAAATGAATAATTCATATCATAAGAGAATTCTGAAATAGTGTCCTCACTCCCTGCATGTTTGTCTTCATAGAGATTCTCCTCATTGTAACCTAACTGCCTAGATACTAGAGCTGTGTTATCAATTATCTCTCATTTATTTATTTTACTTATTAAACATTTTGGAATAGTATCTATGCTAGTTTATAATTGGAAGCTAAGAACAGCATTCTTCAAGAAGGCAAAAAATGGCCAGCAGTGCGGTTGGTGAATGCTGGCATAGAAGGACTGCATTAATTAATTTAAATTAATTGATCTCACTGTCACTGACTAAAAGAATATGTGAATCAGCAGGAAAATATGTCTAAACTGCTATGCAGGGAAATTTGAGAGAATTTATAGTCTTCTGTGGCTAATTTAAAATTGCTCTTTCCCTCTATAAGGGTTTAGCCGAGCTAAAGTAACCCCACTTTTTAATGGCAAATTAAGCACATGTTTGTAACATTGAAATCAATGAGCCTTCCAAACAGATAACTCTGGTTTCTGACATACACATTGTTCGGCAGAACCCAGGGAAAGGGTGCTTTTAAATTAAGTAATGAAGACTATAATGTCCTGATTCCTACTTTATAACAACATCTCTACTCCTAACGACTTAACATATTTGAGCCTACTGATTAATTTATTAATGCAATCAGTAGCAGCAAGAATATTAATTAAAATATAAAATTAGCAGCAAAGTATTGATGTGAAGAATCTGTCCAAATACTCAACAATAGCCGTAGCGATGATTGCAACCAATTAAATATATTCAGATGGACTTCTGTATCAAAGGTAATGTACTACACCTCCAGAATATAGAATATACCTTCAGAATATAGCTCCAAATCATTTTTAAACTTGGAGAAATTTTATTTTAAAAATGCCAGAACCAAACATCAACCAGCACAATATAACTTATGCTGATGTTAGCTGACTCTTTCCACTAACAGTAGCAGTGTGAAGATGCTCTAGGACAGTGGTTCTCAACCTGTGGGGTGCCCAGATGTTTTGGTCATCAACCCCCCTAAATACTAACAGCTGGTAAACTGACTGGGATTTCTGGAAGTTGTAGCCCAAAACACCGGGGATCCACAGGTTGAGAACCATTGCTATAGGACTTTGATTCCAACCCCTGGGAGCCCCACACTTTCAAACATTAACTAACAAACCACTGAGTTGTTTACACCATTTGAGAAATGGGTACTACTTCATACTGTTTAAAATTGACTGCATTGGGAATGCTCTTATCTAAACTTTTATCTAATCAAAATTTTAGTATTGTTTATATTTAATGAGCTGTGTTATATCATAATTGTATTGCATTTTAATGTGCAAGCTCTATATGCCAATTATTGTTTTATGTTGTTGCACTTTTATATTGTTATTTATTTTGTATGGAAATAGGCTATGGACTAAACATTAATAAACCACCACCACCACCACCACCACAACAATGACAGTTTAAAGGCACTTCTGTGGATAAATTTCTGATAATGTTGGTTATTTAGTGGATGGAATTAAAAAGGCATAGGAGTATAATCTGAATCAATGTATATCTGATAGACTAAGATGGGAAAAGTGCAACCAAAGGGTGACATGAGACTCCAGGGCTGTTTTAGTGGGCCCCAGGGATATCCAGGATTTTTTTAAAAATCAGAATGACCCTAATGACTTCTGGTGGCATGGAGACGTTTGTGACATGTGTTGCTCCGGACCAGCAAGTTTAGGTCCAAATAGAAGAGAGGATGTGGACGTGATGTCCACTCACTTCCTCTAGTTCAGTGATTCTCAACCAGTGGGTTCCCAGATGTTTTGGCCCTTCAACTCCCAGAAATCCTAACAGCTGGTAAACTGGCTGGGATTTCTGGAAGTTGTATTTTATTTAAAACATTTTTATCCCAATCTTCTCACCTTTGTAGAGGGACTCATACCGGCCAAAATACCTGGGGGCCCACAGTTTGAGAACCACTGCATTTTAAAAGGCTACTCTTCCTTTCTAAAGCCTCCATGCACACTAGGACTGCTATCCAGGTGAGTTAGCAGTACTACCTCCTATCCCTGTGAGAAAGGAACAATCCCAGGCAATCATGCCCACTAAAATCAATCTTTTTTTTCAAAAAGATAACCAACCATTTATCTCTAGCACTTCATACTAGTGTGATCACCACACATTATAGCAGGCAATCCAACAATTTCTAGGAGAGGAAGTGGCTTGATGGCTTTAAATGCTCATCCTGTGATTTAATTTGACATTTTGGGGGGCATAGAAGACAGTGAAATTAATGGTAGCCTTTGCTAAATGTAATGCAGGTAAAATTCATGACAGAGAAGGGAATGGTTACTTGAGCAATCCCATGACTTCATCAGACAGGCTTTCAGCACATGAAAGAGAGGATTATGTAAATTCCTTTTACAACCTATAGAAAAAAACAACCAGACTATCAGAGCAGGAGCTCCCTACATTTCAACTGTAAGCTTCTGGCTCCTGGAAAATGCTATCCAGATAATCAAAATATCCTGTTGTTTGAGGTGAATCATGATGCAAACCTGATGAGGGAATCCCTGAAAACTAGGTAACGGTATCTTCCATGAGCAGAACCCTTCCATGAGTAGAATCCAAATACTTCTTTTTATTGTCCCAGTGTGGTGATAAACTTGAACTTGCAAGCACAGCTGGGATTTTATTCCAGAAGATCATTCACATAATAACACTATCATTTATGGAACAATTTGTCATTTGTGTAGGCTATGTATCAATTTAGTACAACTGTATTCCAATTTACCTCTCCATTGGCGCCCCCTTGCAGTGGGGGAGAGGCTTGCGTACCCTAGTGAAGTTGTGAGCTATGCTGGCGGTGGCATAATAGCCGGCGGTAGGGCCTCCCATACCAGACAGGTCACAACCGAAGGGTCTGACAAAGAGTGTCAATGGGCAGGATGGGCTCTCTAGCCTTTTGGCAACCATCCTAAGAGAAGGAAAACTCTGATTTCAAACCCGGGCAGATGGTGCTCGTCTAACCCTGTAAGGTCAACCATCTAAGAGAAGGAAACTCGAACCAAACCTACGACCTGAGGACCTCGCTGCCACCGTCCAAGCTTGCTAGGCCCTGGCAGATGAACCTTTGGTTTAAAGGGTGAGGCCAGTTCTGTGCACGCTGCGCTCCACCAGAAAAATCCATTGCACAGGCTCGAAGGACACATCCAACTTCCGAAAAAGCCCTGTAGCGATAGGGTGAGGGACGAAACGGTAGGTGTAAAGATGCACTGGAAGCCGCAGACCCAACCCTGCATGCAGGCGGTTCAGGACTTTGGTCGCCGAGACTGACCCGGAGATGACAGTCTTGTTCGGCAGCATCCTGAATGACCAAGCAGCCTTTTTAAGGAGAGCACTGCTTGCTCCGTATGGAGAGGGGCCTAGAAAAGGTGGCCTAACGAAAGCTCATCCCCGTCTACCTGGTTGGCTAGCCGCGGCCAACGGGCATCTTCCGATGCGGCCGAACAAAGACAAAGAAACAAAGGCCAACACCTGCCTGCAAAGGTGCAAATAGACTGACACTTGCATGCTGGAACATCAGAACCATGCAAGATTCTGCAGATAGTGGACGCCCTGAGCGTCGTTCTGCTCTAATAGCCCATGAACTATCACGGCTTAACATTGACATCGCTGCTCTTAGTGAAGTTCGTCTCCATGAGGAAGGCAGCCTTAAAGAACACGGTGCCGGCTACACACTCTACTGGTCTGGCAAACCCAAAACTGAGAAACATCTTTCAGGAGTAGGCTTTATGATTAAAAACTCCATCGCTCTAAACTCGAGACGTTGCCGACAGGTCACTCTGATCGCATTATCTCCTTACGCCTCCCACATGCTGTTCTCTTCAGTATATATGCCCCAACTATGCAAGCTGACCCTGTGGAGAAAGACAAATTCTACTCAGACCTACGCCACCTCATACAAAAGGTCCCTGCAGAAGATAAAATCATTATCCTTGGTGATTTCAATGCCAGAGTAGGAAAAACTTTGAAGCCTGAAAGGTGTATTAGGCAAGCACGGTGTTGGAAACTGTAATGATAATGGGCGCCTTCTGCTAGAGTTTTGTGCAGAACAGCAGCTGACTATTACAAACACCATCTTTCAGCAGAAAGATAGCTTGAAGACCACCTGGATGCATCCCCGATCCAAGCAGTGGCACCTCATTGACTATGTTTTAGTGCGCCAGAGAAACATTCGTGATGTCCGTCATACTCGAGTGATGCCCAGTGCAGAATGTCAAACAGACCATCGCCTTGTAAGATGTAAACTAAATCTACACCTTAAGCTCAAACCTAAGAGGGGTGGCATCTTAAAGAGGAGACTCCAAGTCAACAGTCTTCAACAGGCTGTTGTGAGAGACAACTTCCAGGTAAATCTGCAAGCAAAACTTGAAGTCCACCCTACAGATTCTTCTCCTACAGCGCTCTGGCAACACATCAAAAACAGTATCCTGCAGTCTGCTGAAGAATCCCTGGATTCTCCCTTAAGAAAAACCAAGACTGGTTTGATGAAAACAACCAAGAGATCCAGGAGCTGTTGGCAAAGAAGAGAACCACTCACCAGGCATTCCTCGCCCAGCCATCTTGCCATGTAAGAAAAGCAGCCTTTCGTCTCGCATGTAGTAAACTCCAACAAAAACTCAGAGACATCCAGAACAAGTGGTGGATTGATTTATCAGAAAAGACACAACGCTGTGCAGATCTCGGTGATCACAGAGGTTTTTATGAAGCTCTCAAAGCAGTGTTTGACCTACTTATCAGGTCCAAAGCCCTTTATACAGTACAGATGGTCAAACACTAATTACTGATAAAACCTCCATCCTGAACCGATGGGCTGAACATTTTCAGGGTCTCTTTAATGCCAGCCGAGTAGTCCAAGGTTCAGCTATCCAACACATGATACAACAACCAATGAAAATGAACTGGACACAGCTCCCACTCTGAAGAGACCATTGAGGCCATACAGCAGTTGAAAAATGGCAAGGCAGCCGGGATCGATGGAATCCCACCTGAAGCTTGGAAACAGGGAGGTCATGTACTGCATGCTAAATTCCACGAGCTCCTTGTGAGTTGCTGGGAAAAAGGTGAACTGCCATCAGATCTCCGAGATGCAGTTATCATCACCCTGTATAAGAAAAAAGGGAACAAAATCCGATTGCTCAAACTATCGAGGTATAACACTGCTCTCCATTGCTGGAAAAATCCTTGCAAGGATACTCCTGAACAGATTAGTTCCGCTATTGCAGAAGAACTTCTCCCTGAAAGCCAATGCGGCTTCAGAGTAAATAGGAGCACCACAGATATGGTTTTTGCCCTTAGACAACTGCAAGAGAAATGTAGAGAGCAGAACAAAGGACTCTATGTAACATTTGTCGACCTCACCAAAGCCTTCGACACTGTGAGCAGGAAAGGTCTGTGGCAGATCCTGGAACGCCTAGGATGTCCCCCCCAAGTTCCTCAAAATGATTGTCCTGTTACATGAGGGCCAGCACGGTCAAGTCAGATATGGCGATGCTCTCTCGGAGCCCTTTCTCATAACTAATGGAGTGAAACAAGGCTGTGTTCTTGCACCAACCCTATTTACAATCTTCTTCAGCATGATGCTCCAAAGGGCTATGGCAGACCTACAAGAAGAAGACGGCATATATATACGCTATCGTACTGATGGTAGCTTGTTCAACTTAAGCCGCCTGAGGGCTCGCACTAAGACTCTAAACTATCTAGTCCGTGAGCTACTTTTTGCTGACGATGCTGCCCTTGTCGCCCATTCAGAAGCAGCCCTGCAGCGCCTCACATCCTGCTTTGCAACAGCTGCAGAGCTGTTTGGGCTGGAAGTCAGCCTGAAGAAAACAGAAGTCCTCTACCAGCCCGCACCACAGGAAGAACACCACCATCCTCACGTCAGCATAGGCACATCTGTGCTTAAGTCCGTTCAGCAGTTCACCTACCTGGGAAGCATCATCTCTTCAGACGCCAAGATTGACAAAGAGATAGATCACAGATTATCAAAGGCATATAGTGCATTCGAAGGCTTCACAAAAGAGTCTGGAGCAACAAGCACCTGAGACAAAGCACCAAAATCAGTGTGTACAGAGCTATCATACTGTCCATTCTCCTCTATGGGTCTGAAACATGGGTCACCTATCGCCAACACCTACGACTCGAGCTTTCATCAGCGCTGTCTTCGCACAATCCTAAATATACACTGGACCGACTATGTGACGAATGTTGCTGTCCTTGAGCAAGCAGGGATCACCAGCATTGAGGCCATGCTATTGAGAACACAGCTGCGCTGGGCAGGACACGCCTCTAGGATGGAGGACCACCGCCTCCCAAAGATACTACTCTACGGTGAACTCGCCACGGGTCAGCGCAAGAGAGGCGCCCCAAAAAAGAGATATAAGGACTTCCTGAAACAACATCTCAGGCTTGGCCAGATTGATCACCAACAATGGTCCACCCTGGCCTCACATCGGGAGGCATGGAGAAGCACTATCCACAATGCTGCGGCCTCTTTCGAGAAGACACGCCGAATGGGTCTCGAAGAGAAACGACAACGCAGAAAGAACCGCAACTTGGAAAAAAACATCACCCCAGGAGACTTTCTGCTGCGCTTTCTGCAACCGAACTTGCCTATCTCAGATTGGCCTTTTAGTCATCAACGCGCTTGTAAAAGCGTGGGGATGAGTCCTTCCTGAATCTTCGTCATGAAGTAATGCCGAGAGATTCCACTTA
>JARBWK010000003.1:89500796-89538594 GCA_030556195.1 Anolis apletophallus
TCGGTTTCTATTTCCTCTGCACTTGACTTTTCTGTTATAAAAGGGGTTGGATATCCATCCCAGATTGGAAGGGATTGTCAAATGAATAATTCATATCATAAGAGAATTCTGAAATAGTGTCCTCACTCCCTGCATGTTTGTCTTCATAGAGATTCTCCTCATTGTAACCTAACTGCCTAGATACTAGAGCTGTGTTATCAATTATCTCTCATTTATTTATTTTACTTATTAAACATCTTGGAATAGTATCTATGCTAGTTTATAATTGGAAGCTAAGAACAGCATTCTTCAAGAAGGCAAAAAATGGCCAGCAGTGCGGTTGGTGAATGCTGGCATAGAAGGACTGCATTAATTAATTTCAATTAATTGACCTCACTGTCACTGACTAAAAGAATATGTGAATCAAAGGCGGTAATATGTCTAAAACTGCTATGCAGGGAAATTTGAGAGAATTTATAGTCTCTCGTGGCTAATTTAAAATTGCTCTTCCCTCTATAAGGGGTTTAGCCGAGCCAAAGTAACCCCACTTTTAATGGCAAATTAAGCACATGTTTGTAACATTGAAATCAATGAGCCTTCCAAACAGATAACTCTGGTTCCTGACATACACATTGTTCGGCAGAACCCAGGGAAAGGGTGCTTTTAAATTAAGTAATGAAGACTATAATGTCCTGATTCCTACTTTATAACAACATCTCTACTCCTAATGACTTAACATATTTGAGCCTACTGATTAATTTATTAATGCAATCAGTAGCAGCAAGAATATTAATTAAAATATAAAATTAGCAGCAAAGTATTGATGTGAAGAATCTGTCCAAATACTCAACAATAGCCGTAGCGATGATTGCAACCAATTAAATATATTCAGATGGACTTCTGTATCAAAGGTAATGTACTACACCTCCAGAATATAGAATATACCTTCAGAATATAGCTCCAAATCATTTTTAAACTTGGAGAAATTTTATTTTAAAATGCCAGTACCAAACATCAACCATCACAATATAACTTATGCTGATGTTAGCTGACTCTTTCCACTAACAGTAGCAGTTGAAGATGCTCTAGGACAGTGGTTCTCAACCTGTGGGGTGCCCAGATGTTTTGGTCATCAACCCCCCTAAATACTAACAGCTGGTAAACTGACTGGGATTTCTGGAAGTTGTAGCCCAAAACACCGGGGATCCACAGGGTTGAGAACCATTGCTATAGGACTTTGATTCCAACCCTGGGAGCCCCACACTTTCAAACATTAACTAACAAACCACTGAGTTGTTTACACCATTTGAGAAATGGGTACTACTTCATACTGTTTAAAATTGACTGCATTGGGAATGCTCTTATCTAAACTTTTATCTAATCAAAATTTTAGTATTGTTTATATTTAATGAGCTGTGTTATATCATAATTGTATTGCATTTTAATGTGCAAGCTCTATATGCCAATTATTGTTTTATGTTGTTGCACTTTTATATAGTTATTTATTTTGTATGGAAATAGGCTATGGACTAAACATTAATAAACTACCACCACCACCACCACAACAATGACAGTTTAAAGGCACTTCTGTGGATAAATATAAATTTCTGATAATGTTGGTTATTTAGTGGATGGAATTAAAAAGGCATAGGAGTATAATCTGAATCAATGTATATCTGATATACTAAGATGGGAAAAGTGCAACCAAAGGGTGACATGAGACTCCAGGGCTGTTTTAGTGGGCCCCAGGGACATCCAGGAATTTTTTAAAAATCAGAATGACCCTAATGACTTCTGGTGGCATGGAGACGTTTGTGACATGTGTTGCTCCGCACCAGCAAGTTTAGGTCCAAATAGAAGAGAGGATGTGGACGTGATGTCCACTCACTTCCTCTAGTTCAGTGATTCTCAACCAGTGGGTTCCCAGATGTTTTGGCCCTTCAATTCCCAGAAATCCTAACAGCTGGTAAACTGGCTGGGATTTCAGTAGAGGGACTGAGACTGGCCAAAATACCTGGGGGCCCACAGTTTGAGAACCACTGCATTTCCTTTCTAAAGCCTCCATGCACACTAGAAGGACTGCTATCCAGGTGAGTTAGCGGTATTGCCTCCTATCCCTGTGAGAAAGGAACAATCCCAGGCAATCATGCCCACTAAAATCAATCTCTTTTTTCAAAAAGAGAACCAACCATTTATCTCTCGCACTTCATACTGGTGTGATCACCACACATTATAGCAGGCAATCCAACAATTTCTAGGAGAGGAAGTGGCTTGATGGCTTTAAATGCTCGTCCTGTGATTTAATTTGACATTTTGGGGGGCATAGAAGACAGTGAAATTAATGGTAGCCTTTTCTAAATGTAAAGCAGGTAAAATTCATGACAGAGAAGGGAATGGTTACTTGAGCAATCCCATGACTTCACCAGACAGGCTTTCAGCACATGAAAGAGAGGATTATGTAAATTCCTTTTACAACCTATAGAAAATAATAGCCAGACTATCAGAGCAGGAGCTCCCTACATTTCAACTGTAAGCTTCTGGCTTCTGGAAAATGCTATCCAGATAATCAAAATATCCTGTTGTTTGAGGTGAATCATGATGCAAACCTGATGAGGGAATCCCTGAAAACTAGGTAACGGTATCTTCCATGAGCAGAACCCTTCCATGAGTAGAATCCAAATACTTCTTTTTATTGTCCCAGTGTGGTGATAAACTTGAACTTGCAAGCACAGCTGAGATTTTATTCCAGAAGATCATTCACATAATAACACTATCATTTATGGAACAATTTGCAAAGTGTGTAGGTTATGTATCAAGTTAGTACCTTTACAACTGTATTCCAATTTACATAATTCTTGCAACAAATCAATATGTTTGTCCCTGTTAGATATATTGGTGACTTATTGATAAGACTTTTGGACAAACTTGCACAACCTGTGGCCTTCCAAGTGTTTGGGACACCAACTCCCAGAAGCCCTAGCCAGCTTGTCCAATGGTCAGAAATTCTGGGAGCTGAAGTCCAAAACAAATTGAGGCCACAGATTTTGCAGGCCTGCTTTAGAAGGAAACAGAACTCAGTGCAAAATGTGTTTCAGAGAGGTAGTTATGGACAGTCCATCTCAACAGGGAAGGAGACACATCAATATCCTGGAGGGAGAAATGTAGTATGAAGTTCTATACAAGCAGAACCGCCTTATCTTTCATCTCTGCTGTCCTACAATTCACCTTACTCCATGACCATTTAATGACCAATGTCAGGTTACACAGCGAAGCTACTGAAATCCACAAGCATGTGGACAATTTCAACAGAAAGGAAGAAACTATGAAAATGAACACAGTCTGGTTATGAGTATTTTAAAAACTCTAAAATTATAACAGTAAATAAAGAACAACACTCAAACACAGGGAAACTCCAGACAGGAAACAATCAGGGATAAGCCAAATTGGGAAACTCTGCTTGAGTGGCTGCGTCCACATATGATTGCCTTTATTAGAATATTGATTTCCAGACCAGTGAAACCGGATTATTCACAACGTTAGCAGTCGCCGGGTCCCGAGGAAGCCAGTATAGGCGAAACGGCTTGGCCCCTGACCGTCAACCTGCAAAGTACAATGCCTGAAAACACCTTTCCATACGGATTACAAATGCTTTGAATTATATCTTTATTTTTGGATTGAATTGCGTGGCACTTTTGAGACTCTATAGTTGCAAATTGATTATTTCTAAAGATTGGAACCTTGACACTTATCTGTTTCACCTGATTTATTGAAGATTATATATAATATACATTATTGGATTACAACTCTTGGCTCTTTTGCCTTTCTTTGTTCCCGTTTTGTGCGTCCTACAGTTTGAAGAATGACCTCTCAGCTTCCTTTTTGATTGTTTGGCTGCAGAGGCCTGGATCACAACCATGAAGTTTATGGAGTGTACTGGTGCCAGTTACTCTAAGCATAATAAATCTACCCCTCAACTCTTTCCTCTCAGGAGTGCCATACATTGCTCTAGCAAAGCATAGGAAATGTCATTTTGAGCTACAGTCTCCCAAATACCCCCAGCATAAATAGTGGGAATCTCTCTCAGTTCCAATGACATTGTTGTTCCTGCTTTGGAAATAACCCTGAAGCAGATCTCTCCCACTTATTCCTACTCCAGTACACCATTGAAGGCACTCACCACAAGGAACAAGTTGCTTGAGCTGTTGTATGACAAAATGGCTTAGTGTTCTTCTGCAAAAGGAAAACTTCATGATTTCCTTTTCTCAAAAAATTCAACTCAAAGCGAATATTAAGTGGCAGAGAGGGAAGGAATCAAACTTGTGAGGTAAACAAGCCTGAGCATTTCTTCTGTCTGCAAGTCCCACGTATTTACATAATCTTTTCTCTTTTTCCTCCTCTATTAGGTTACTGAGTGGGTTGTGATCATTTATTTCTCCAGTCAAATTACTTTTGAAGTGGGTGCCTCTGTAAGAAGATTTTCTTGGGAGCAGACTTAAATCAAAATGCTGTTCAGTGTGGTGGAATGAAAAAGGTAGACAAGAGAAAAATCAGATGCAAAGCACTCCAAACTATGATTTTTATAAACATAGCTGATTCACTCTTTAGAAGCAAAACTGTGGAGGCATACCAGAGTCCCCTAACTAGACTTGTGATGTGAAATAAATGCTTTCTTAGAATTTTCTTTCTTTATGGTTGAGAGGTGATTTGAAGATATGTGTTCCTTAGCCTGGTGTTTGGCTTTTTTATTTTTTACAGAATGCAAGTCTCATCAGCCCTAACCATGATGACCAGTGACTGTGGATGATAGAAAATGCAGTCTAAGGGATGCTGATGAATATACTGTATAAACACGTGGATAAGTCAACCTCATGTATAAGTCATGGGCAGGTTTTGGGCTTAAAATTATGGGTTTTATATGGCGTTTGGATACTTTGAGGGTCCTTCCACATAGAGGAGATAGCACCAATGTCATTGCAGAGGGCTAGCTGCCCCAGTCTACCTCACTGCATTACCTTGCTCAGGCATTCAAAAAAGCTAGAAGCAACACCACAATGATGAAACCAGAGTAGATTGGTGCATTTTTAAGATCTTCCCAGGGTAGCCCCATGGTTTTACCTCCCTGCATCCAACAAAATGTGTCATCTCTAGATATTTTCTAGATCCTCCAGGTGATTCTATGGTATGCTTCGACTAGAGGTTAACAAAGAATTTTGTTAGAGAACCTAGGAAATTCCTTGAAAGGATCCCTCTCCATGAATTGTCTAGGTCCTCTAGCAAGACTCAATGGTCTCGGCGAGCAGAAACCATTCATTTCAATAGGGCATCTCCACATTAGGTTCAGGAACATATCATTCATAAATACTAAGTAGGCATGTGCAATCCAGAAAAAATGTTTAAAAAGTCATTACAAACTGGGGGGCACTGGTGTTTCCTTTCAAATGTGTTTCTAAAGTATCTTCAGTGAAAATTTTGTTGCTATAACAAGTGTAACTAAATTTTGTTATTTTTTATTATAGTAATTGTGCATAATTACTATAATTGGGGAAACTCCAGGGGCTCCTATCTCCCTCATTTTAACCACTATTGGGATGAAACTTGCTACAATGGTACAACACATTTACCACTATTAGCAAACATTTCACTTATCCACGGATTTTTGGGGAATTTGCAACGGTTTTATTAAAATTTTAAGAGAGACTACAAGAGCTATCTCCTTGAATTTTCTATCCAATGCCAAGATAACAAAGGACAATTCCTTCAACTTTCAGAAATATTCATAGATGTACTGATTTTAGGGATTTTTAAAAGAGTTTTGACACAATAGCGATCTCATCTAATGTCTCTCATGTTAACCAATAGAAACCAATACCAATTCCACATTTTCATAAAATCCTAAAGTTGTAAGGGACTCCCAAAGACCATCTAGTCCAACCTCTTTCTTCCAGGCAGAAGGGCACCATCCAAAGTCTTCTGGCAGATGGCTATCCAGCCTCTGCCAAAAACTTTAGTGGGCGGGCCCTGGGGGTTGCCATGCACGGTGGATCGGGAGCACGCCCAGAGAGGAAAAGAAATCTTGATTTGGCAGGCAGGCAGGCAGGCCGCTACAGGTGAAGGACCCTGCTGCTGGGCCTCGGCGCTGGAAGGAGAAAGGGGGAGAGAGAGAGAGAGAGATTGGGGCGAAGGAGGCTGGGCAAAGGCAAAGCCAAACAACCAAACCCTGCTGTACCTCGAGAGGCAGTGAGCTGTGTGGGGCTGCTTTATTTCCTTGATTGGGGGCGAGGAGGGAGAGCTCCACCATGTACCTGGGGCAGAACCCGAGGAGGAGGGGACTGCGGGGATGGAGACTCCACTTGCTGCTGCTGCTTGTGCCCTCGCCGCCTTTCTCCGCCTCGCCCTCCTCGCCCACAAAGGAGCAAGGCGGTGAGGGTCCACGGGAGAGGGGGGGGGGCTCTTCAGAGCCGGCTAGAAAGAGCCACCCCCTCTCTCTCCCGTGGGCATGGACTGCCACCAGTGGAGGGTCCTCCTTCCTGCCAGCCGTCCACTTGGGCGTCCTTTCTGAGTGACACCTTCGAAAGGAAGGAAGGGTGCTCCCCCCCGCTGCATCTGTCACTTTAGAGAAGCACCTCTTCCACTCTTCCTTCTCCTGCCCAGGTAAGGAAGCCTCGAGGGAGGGGGTAGGCTGCCGTGGGGAGGCTCCAGCCTCACATGGGTTCCTCTCTCGGTTGAGTTTCCCAGCCCAGGCAGCACCCAGGCGGCCCCTCTTCCCAGCCCTGCACTTTCCGAGCCGCCGCCAAAGCCATATCTGGCCGGAGCACTGGCGGGTGCGCCTATAAATACCCTCCTGCTGCGTGTGTGGGAGGGGCCTGCTGTGCACGCAAGAAGCAGGACGGGATGGGGACTTCCTGCTTCGCGAAAGCACGCAGCAGGAAGGAGGAAGGCGAAGACATTAGAGAGAGAGAGTGAGCGCGTAGGCAAGGAGGATCCCCTTCCCGGAGACGGGCGAGTTCGTGGGCAGCTCTAAACAAATTGAAATGCTTCCCCTATTGAGTTGGAAGGGACTCCCAGATGAGTACAGAGATTTACTTACTAGAAGTATCAGTCAGTCCTCCTCTTTGCAGATTCAACAATTTATTGGAACTCTGGCGGACTGCTGCTACATTTCTCCCCTCTCCTGACTGGGGCTTTCTGATGCAAGCAGAATTCTGGGAAATGTAGTTTAGGTCAGGGCCTTTTGCATTATCTGGCATAGAACTCCTTGCTTTCCCAAACTACATTCCCCAGAGTCCTGTGCTTTCTTTCCCAGCGAACTCTGTTTTCTCCCTGCTACTTCCATTTCCTAATGATGAGAGGCCATTAATTTACAGAGGAATGGGAGACTTTTTGCTTGGCTTTGCTTGTTTGCCATAAAAATGAAGCTGACTTTGGGAAGGAGCCTTTCGAAACTTACAAAATACAAATGAAAAAGGATTGGGTAAGTTTCCATTATTAAGTTTTTAGTTTGGGCCACACCCACATGTCAGAAATCACTTTGGAAGTACAGATTTTATGAATTGTAATCCAACTAGAAAATTTTGCACAAACCTAAGGTTATATAGTATTTGTCATGGGAAATACAAAGCTGTCTATTATCTGGGCAGTATCCCTACTAACAAAACGATGCCAAAACAATTATCATGATGATGATGTCTTTTTATCACATCCATGAGCCCAAGCCAGCACAGATAGTTCTCCTTCCGCCCACTTGAACATCACAACAATTATTTATTAACTATGAGTTAGAGCCAATTAACAGGAGTGCAAAGCCAATGAATACCCAATAAATTCTTTGGCTCATTGAGGAGTTGATCTGTCAAGCCCTATGCCAACATCACTATACCACATCAAATAAATACAAAGTTTAACATAATTCTAATTTTGATGTGAACTTCAAATCCATGAATATTGGAATAAGAGGATTTAGGAAAAGAATGACTTATTGACCCAGCATGAAGTTCAGTTGGGTACTTCTTCCTACAAGATGTAATGGAGGCCCCTAATTTGTCCCCCTTTAGAAGGCAAATTCATAGAGGATAAAGGTATGAATGACTACTGATGATGTTGTTTATATATTGCCTCCAGTAGCAGAGGCAGTGTTCCTCTCAGTTTCAGCTGCTGGGAGAACACTAGCACGGGTCCGCTTCACTTGTGGGCTTCCCAAAGGCATGTAATTGGCCACAGCGGGAACAGAATGCTGAACAAAATGGGCCTTTTGACTTCTCCAGAAGGATTCTGTTTCAATACTTTTAACTGACATTGTTGGAGGAAAGTTAAGCACTATTCTGAAATAAATAAGACTACTTTGTAAAGTATAATTCATACACAAATCTATGGCTTGGTATCAAATTAACTAGTGGACAATTAGTATATTTTTTTAAACAAGTGTAGTTTGCTCTGATTTTAATATCATATCATTAGAGAAAACCAGCACAATGTCACTGTAATTGCCAAGTAGACCCATAATCCAGTCTTTCCTTCCCTACTGAAATCTCTTCAAAAATCAAGGATTTGCTGTAATTGGTTATGCATTGCAGGTGTGTTGATTTAGCAAAGTTTGCACGTTATTCTGATTAAATTGAAGTTAAAGGTGTGTTTGCAAGAGAATTAGAGGCCTAATCCAAACTCACAGAAGAAAATAGCTTTTCACTTGATTTCAAAGGTTCATTAAAGTAAAGTTTATCAATTACAAAGGTTCCTCCAGCCACCATAATCTCATTTGTTTCCAAATATGTTTAATACCACTGTTCACAATTCTCTGCAGAGCATTTCAGATTATTGAAAAGTACTTTGTTGTCCTTCCTGAAGTTAAGAGTTAAAGGTCCTTAATCTTGTTGCATTTTATTCAAACAAACATTTATAGTCAGCTTTCTCCCTGTTTATGATATAAGCAAATATGATGATGCATCACTGAAACACAATTACCAGTCTCTAACATCAAATAAAAATATACAAGAAAACCTACCAAACAGCAATTGCTGAAGAAACAAGGTAATTTATTCTAGTGCCAGAACACAAAGAAAACATGGGGTTGCTACATACTCCAAGTTGTGTTTCCATAACTTAGAGTAGATAGCAACTCCATATTTTCTTTGTGTTCTGGCACTAGGATAAATTATCAAACCCCCTTTGACCTAGGCACTAAATTAGAATTCTCCAAAGTTCTTGAGTAACACAGATGGAAGTAAAAGCCAAAAAAGAAATACAAATCCCTGGTAACCAAAATGCCAGCACATTTTAGTTTATGTTCTTACTGCCAAAAACTAAGCTTTATTATAGGCATTTAAAGTATTTTAGAATTAGGATGGGGAGTGAGATCTGAAAAGGAGAAAAACCAACAAATGGAAGTGCAATATGGGCTTGTCAATCTGGGAGCCAAGAGAAGCAGTTTGGGAAACCGGACATTCTGAATTGAATACAAAGTCATGAGGATCCCTATTGCCAAACTTTGCTTCAATGCAAGCAAAAAGTACCACTTGACTCATGACTGAGGTGAAACTCAGAGGTTTTCTTTATTTCATGTAAGAAAATGTATGCCATTAGCTCACATAGAACGAGGCTATGCCTATGTCACCTTAAAAATGCATAATCCTTATAATCAACCACCCATGAGACATAGAAACAAGCAATATATTCTTAAAGGACTATGCCTAATAGTATCACACCTTCTTCTAGGGCAGGGCTGTCCAACTGCCGGCCCTGCAGGTGTTTTGGCCTACAACTTCAAGAAATCCCAGCCAGTTTACCTGCTGTTAGGATTTCAGGGAGTTGAAGGTCAAAACATCTGGGGACCCACAGGTTAAGAACCACTGATCTAGGGAGACACTTGATTTTATCCATTTTCTATTCAACCGTAGTACTTCCCCCAAGAAAACTGCTTCTGAAATTGACAATCCATATTGCAATCACCTTTGGGCACATTTCTGGCTTTATAGCCATGTAATATCTAACTAATGCTATGCTATGGAACTAAAAACCCATGATGTGCCCAAATATGGATTGCCAATTTAAGAAGCAATTTTCCTTTGGAGGTACTGCAGTGGATGGGACAATATCCAGCATCTCCCTTGAAGGAGCCATAATGAATGCAGAGAAGAAATTGAGAAGTTTGCTCTGTCCCATTAAGGCTCCAAAATTTCAGCATTACAACCTTAGAATAATAATCAGCAAGCTACCCCAGTTATATGTTCAGAAAAAAAGTGGGCCAACTTCACTTACTGTCATTTCTCCGACTGGATATTGAAGTAATCCCTGTGTGAGTTAATTTCTTCAGACCCTTCATAGCAGTGCATTTCAGCACCAGTGCTCTCATGGCTCAGTTGGAGAGTTCTGCCTGTACCAAATATGACTGAGATGGGTCATGCACCTTTGGCTGGTCTCCCTGCTCAAAAGTGAGAAGCAAATTCCTGAACATGAGCAGGAGCAGAAAAGGAAGGAAGGGACTGGCACAATAAATGTTCAGGGTAATAAGGGAAGAAGGACAGAATAAAGTGAGGGCAATAAAAGATAACACTGAAGTGAGCACTCAAGGTGGAAATGAGCTTAATAAGAGATTAAATTGGGATTTATGGAGGCTAATAAAGGAGGAAGCATGATCATTAAAACAGGGTTATTAAAGTGCCTACATCCCAACAGCAAGATCCTTAGCAAAGAAACGAGAGGTCTGAAACCGTATGCATATAGATAAATGTGTGATATTATGAGCCTAACTGGAAGTTTCCTGGGAGATAAGAATAAAAATGTATTATTAATACCAAGAGATTATAAACTGTTTTGGAAGGGCCCAGTAGTCTAATAATCCCTGGGCAATTAAAACATGCAAAGAGGGCACTTTGAGGAGTGAACTGCTGTGCTTAGGCATTCCTCACTGACCTTCTCCCAAGGGTTCAATCAGAGCATGACCAAACCAGTTTTGCAAAAGAAAGAGCAATGCCCTGGGAGTCTCCTCTCTCTCTCTCTCTCTCTCTCTCTCTCTCTCTCTCTCTCTCTCTCTCTCTCTCTCTCTCTCTCAAGCCTTTTTTTTGTTAGCTCTGCAGAAGTCACTAGAGGTGATATTTTGCCAGACAAGAAGATGGGACGCTACGCATTCAGCCAATCCCTCATATGGTGTCATAGGTTAATAGCATGGCTTTGAGTCATAACAAGCCAAGCATTTCTGCAGTTGTCTTCTCAGCTATGTTCCAGACATTTAAAAACACAAACTCTACAATTTCAGCATTTTCTAGCCTTCCAAGTGCTTTTTGGTCTAGCGTTACAAATAAAATAAGAGAAATGATGCCCTGACTTTCTCACAAACAACTATAGGAAACTGGGTTGGGCCAAGATATCTGGTTGTTTGAAACACAACAATAAAGGATGGGCCACACCTAAACACTGTCAGGCCATCAAATGCTAATCAAGGTAGCCAATTGAAACCTTCACACCTAGCTCCAACAGACAAGAGTTCCTTCTCCCACACTGGACTTTCCCCAGAAATATAAACCCAATTTTCGTGGTTTCCAACAGACCTCACAACCTCCGAGGATGCCTGCCATAGATGCCGGTGAAATGTAGGAGGGTATTTATTTATTTATTTATTTACTATATTTCTATACCGCCCCTCTCAGCCCAAAGGCGACTCGAGGCGGTTTACAAATGGCAGTCAATGCCCACAAGATAAAATACAATTAAAAACAATTAATGCAATAACTGTATAAAAACAGTAAACAATTTAGCAATTAAAACCATAAAATATAATTCTCAGTATCTCATCATTAATATGCTTCTAGAACATGACTTATTCTATAGTCCAAAAAAACCTACAACAACCCAGTGTTTCTGACCATGAAAGCCTTCAACAATAATTGCAAAGGAGTTGTTAGAATATTTCTTAAATTGTCATTTTTCTAGCATTTCAACAACCTGAAAGAGGAAGGAATTCACCCTTATGTCCACATAAAAAGGCACAAATATTATATCTCCTGAGACAAAGAACAAAATTGTCCCTCCTCAATTTTGTATACAAAACACCAACCAGTGGAATCTAATTTCTACAGGAATGATCATTGACCAGACATTATCTTCCACTGTGTCAGGGACAGAAAATTAACTGGAGGGAAGGTTGCGAATAAAGTCACAATGGCACATGCAATGCTCCTTAACATCTGTATGAAGTGGCTATCTCACTTACTTCCTTTTTTAATACAGGTGACCAAACAAGTGGTTTCACACTTTTTAAAAAAGGAACTCAAATATGATCAGATAAGATGGGTGCTAAAGGGAGGGGTTTTTTTCTCTGTACAGTATTAACAGACTTCTCCCTAAAGCAGCACCTACATCAAAGGGTTCCTTTTATTTCAGTGGGGAGAAGTGATCTATATTCAGTAGGCATTTCTACCCTTGGGTAGACCAGTTCCTCTTGCTGAATCATCAGGGAAAGACCTGCATGTGTTACACCTATAAACAATTTCGGAATCAAGAACTGTTTCTGCAGCTGTCAATCAAGCCAATGTTTTTTCCATACATGTAAACACAGGAGACATTAAAAATAAGCCCAGGTGCTCCCTAATGGGTGCTTCACATAAAGAGATTCTTTTGAACTTCAGTTCTTGAAGAACGGAAAGTAAATACGAAAATAGCAACACATTGCTAGACTCAATAAAATCAAACTGGATCAGGCACTTGAAAGGACAGACAAATTAGAACCATTAAAGAAGAGCTGTTTGTGAACGCAAACAGCCAATTTGCCACCTGCAAAAACAACTACAAAGAAACTGGGAGATTTCAAGACTGCCTTTGCTTATGAGGATGCTAATGTGCATAGACTTCCTCAATTAAAACAAACAACTTGAATAAGATCCACATGCAGGAAGCGGGTGGCACAGCTTAGTAGAAGAGTATTACAAGAATTCCTTGGGGCTGGGATAAATCTGAAGCTTGTGCCTCCTAGAGTCATTTGTTAAGGAGCTTTCGAAATTGATGTGCATTCACTTTGTGAGACCTGTTTGCTTCCCTTGGAGTTAATTGTAAAGGTTCAAACTATACAAGATGGTAGTGGCAGCCTCTTTCGTTGAATGGGGTCAGCTCCCTAAGCTACATGAATCAAGGGGTTCTAGATAGTTGCAACACAAAAGCATCTAGTGTGATACGTTCAACTATCCCTTTCTCTATTGCTGAGTGATTTCTACATTAGCTTGTCCTCGGATGCACTTCTTTCCAGTATCAAAGCATCAGCACTCATGGGAAGGGAAAGGTCTAGTGTTGTTGTGACCATATCTTAGGTGAAACAAAGGCCCCTTCCACACAGATGTATAAAATCCACATTGAACTGGATAATATGGCAGTGTGGACTCAGATAACCCAGTTCAAAGCAGATATTGTGGATCATCTGCCTTGATATTCTGGGTTATATGGCTGTGTGGAAGGGCCCATAGTATTACATTGCATGAGCTAGTAAACATGACATAGCCCATCCGCTTACAGTGTTAGAGAACATGTAATAATTATATATGTGATTTTTCATTTATGCAAAACAGATATCCTTTCACAAAATATTTAAGCGTAATTATGAAATACAATTACAAGTAAAATGCAACCGAATAGAAATACACAATCAATGAAGCAAATAAAGCACAAGCATTATATCAAGGCTATCTTGATTTTTTTAATAAAAAAAAACCTGCCTAAACAGAAAAAATGAACATCATCTCCACGAGCCAATCCTGTCCCAAAGTCAGGACACAGAGACAGTCTGTTCATCAGACCCTAGCGCAAATATGAGCATTGTCTCTCCAGGTGTCTGCTCCCACCAACCCTAGCCAAAAAGAGTCAACAGCAAATGTTGATGAAATCTACAGATCAAAAAATTCGAGGAACTTGAGGTTGCCCACTTCTGCCTTAGGATATGGGTAGTCTGCTGTGGCACTAGCTGATTAGTAATTAAAATAAGCTTGGCTACTGTTGGTGGGAGCAGAAGTCCAGAAACATCTGGAAACCTCTTGCTGGAAAGATGCAATATGATCCCCCCCCCCCATTAAGCAAATGCCCAACAATATTCCCATGGCAGTATTGCAGTTTCTGAAGGCTGTTCACATTGCAGTGATCCAGGCTCAGCATAACTAAGGCACATGTCACCAGTGTCACAAATTCACAAGCCCAAGTTGATAGAGACACTCGTATCTACAAAATCCACCTGAGCACCCAAGCTTAAAGCTAAATCCAGAAGCTATTTCATGTTTACACTTGATTCTTCAGTATTGTCTCGTTCAAAATAGGTTGAAAGGATTCCAGAGTCCATTTGTCAGACTAGCAGCACTTCTATCTCATCAGTAAGTCTCAGCCAAGCCCTTATCTTCTCCAGACACCAAATCAAAGCATAGCAACAGCTTCCTTGGTGACCGGTGCAAAGGAGAAATAGAGCTGTGTTTAAAACATACTGTATTGGTGACAACCAACCTTAAATCCCTGGATGATTTCTCTTACCAGTGCCTTTCTTATACGGAATGGACAATTCCTGAGAGACATTGCACCCCAAAAGCAAAGGTATGAAAAAAGTTGGTATGTAAACATCTTGCTAGGAAGCACAACTCTACCTCTGCTAGTCTTTGAAGATATTATATGGTGTTAAGCAAATATGTTTCTCTTCATCTTCCCCACACATCTGGAAGCAAATTCAAGCACGCATTTCAACCAGTAGAGGAAGAAAAATTACTTAAAGATTTAGTATTGGACTTACCATAGTTAAGGCAATAGTATGCCAGTAGTTGAAGCAGCAGTCCATCAGTATCATTACTGGTAACAACATCAACAGATGTAGTGTTGTCACAGGTGGCAATGGTAAACCTACCTGGTAGTAACCATTTTGATTTAACCCAAAATGCAATAGAACATAATACAATTGTGGGGAATTTGGGGATCAGAATAATAGTAATCATTGAGAGGGCCCCAGGGCTTGGTAAAGTTGATTTTTGGACTACAACTCTCAGGAATCCCCAATGACCATAACCATTGATCACGCCATCTGGAGGATTCTGGGAACACTTGTCTAAAAATGCATGCTTCACACAGTCCTATAGCAGTTATTACGTATGAGTAGCTGCCTACTCTCACAGATAATACTTCTGATCCTACACTGTGAGGAGTAGAACTAATAGGAAATGCAGGTTGCAAAGGGGGAAACAGCTTGGAAATGGATCAAATGTCCAAAGTCAGCCCTCCAGCAAGCTCTTCAGGAGATGCTCAGCCTTCCAGGAATTTGCTGAAGAAAGCAAGCTGGGAAGAGGAGGAAGAGGAGGAGGCCAAAAAGAAGAAGGGCCTCAATAGTATGAAGTAAGCCTCACTGAACACAATGTCTGAGTATATCAAAAGATTTGTCCCTTAAATCAGCAACGTGATGGAAATTTAATTGACAAAATACTAGGAAATGCCGAAAAGTCAAGCTATCCACATAATGTATTACTGGATTACTAAAGGGTAAAATGAACTTCAGGTAGATAAAGCACGTATACCTCAGTTTACTCAGAGTCCTGACCAAATCAGGTTTTTTAAAATGCACACGGCCCTGGCAGTTGATCATAACAACATTCTGTAAAAGGGTTAGAGATACTAGGGATGGGTATCCTTCACTTGGATTACACTGTCACTTTTCACACTCTGCTGGAAGCTCAGCTTGCTTATTTTAATATATATCTCATAAATCAAAGGCTCAGATTCAATGAAAGCTACAGAACACAAAGGAGAGGAGGATATATGCACCGTAGATATAAATTCAAAATGATAAAAGTGATTTGCCACCAAGCCTTTAATCAAAGGCGTCCTCATCTTAGCAAAGGCATGATTTGATTTTGATTTCAATACTTGGTACTCCAATGGCACGTACCTGACATACTACAATCCAGATATGATCTCCGAGGCAATTAAGAGGATATTGTTTTATGAGAGAAATGGGAATTGTTCTGCATTTCAAGAGAAGTGCAACCGACAAAGCACCAAGAGGAGGTTTTAATGGGGAAGCAACCTTTATTAAGAAACACACCTGAGAACAAATAAATATTTTTTCCAGTGCAAATTCAATTCTTTCAATGAACATATTACTTTCTTCCCCTCTAACCCACTCGACAGTGAGGCTGTCAAGACGCATACCTAACACAGTAATCTGTTGTTACTGTGGAGTGGGGGGAAATGGGAATACTAGAGCTCTGTTGTACACATTTAAATGTCAGCGTAGGTGTATAGGGGGAGCATTTCACAGTCAAATTGACACCACGTTGTACCTCAAGCAGAATGTCAAATTGAGTTTGCAAGAATGACAGGACTGGCTCAACCATTAAGCAAAGAGAGGTCACTATTTCAAATAATACGTACTAAGGACTGGGGAGCAAGGGAAGAAACTGGAGGCGAAGGTGAGTCTATCACAAGCCTTGCCCTATTCTGCACATAACCCCTAAACTACTCTGCTGACTTTGGGAGCAGTGAAGGACATCACCCCATTACATATGCTGATGCTTGACTTGAATGTATGCCAGTCCATTTGACTTCTGTATGGGTAACAGGTCTGGAGGGCATTTTGTCCTTTACCTCACATAATAGATTGTCTTGGGTCAAGCATGAGAAGAATTTCAAAGGAAGCAAACCAAGTTTCCATAAATCTAGCTAAACTGGGGGAAGTGTCTGGATTCTATATCTTTGTAGCTGGAACTCAGGCAATCTAACATGGCTTGCTGGAAACACTATGCTGTGTTTATGGGTGTTTTGTGTGCATTACAAATACTGGTTAGATTTGGACTTCTTCTGGCTCTGTAATTCTAATGAATATCGGCAGTTTGCTAGCTGCAAAATAAATTAGCAAACAAATATCCTCAAGTTCCTTTGTAAACAAGGTGGAAATAATCACATGAAGGAGGTTATCATGAAAAGGGTTGCAGGCTTATATGCCATTCATGGGCTTGTTATTGCCAACCTCTACCTTATAAGATATTGGCTTGACTTCCTCATGTCCATTCTAGGGACTCTGATTTTGGTAATATCATTTCCTATCTCTCTTATTCATATATGCTGTTATGTTCGACAAACAAAATGCATATTGCAACAAGATCTAAGAAATGGGTAAAATAATGACAAGCCAAATGAGATGTTCACGGATGTTCTTCATATTTTATGACCCAGGACCCCTGGGACCAAATGTTCTCCCCTCCCAACACAAATCTCTATTTCTTTCTCCCCATACCCAAGAAGGAAGGTGTTAGACATGACTGCAGCATCTTCTAGTGCTGTGCTTTTCAAGCTATCTGATGTGGGGGAATTAGCAATGATTTTGCCCAATGTGCCAAGGAGAAGTATTAAATTGGTGCCCATTGGGAACTGTTGTTTCTATCTTTCCTGGAAATTTGCCAGGGACTGATAGCCCTTCCTGGATTTTCCTGTGCAGAAGAGGCTCCTCCAGTCCCTGCCACAAGCTGTGGTGGAAGAGTGCTACACCAACTGACCACTGCTGGAAGAAGTCGGGGCCACCACTGGGCCTGAGCTGGGCCTCTCGAAGAGAGCCACCAAAGGAAGAAGAGGATAGTGCCATAATTGCCAAGTACCTAGTGAAGTCAAGCTGATACCCGGTCAGTCAAGTACCACCACTGGCTCTGCATAAAAGGCACATGGAGAGCCACAGATTAACAGGTCTGATCTAGACAGTCTCTGTGTAGCCCCACCTCGATCTAATGGCAACATGCTGGGTAGAGGCATCTCTTCCCATGGGAATGGGAGGATGAATCTTTCTAGACTTGAAGCCAAGTACTTAGGACTTCATCACACTAGAGCAGTGGTTCTCAACCTTCCTCATGCTGCGACCCCTTAATACAGTTCCTCATGTTGTGGTTACCCCAACCATAAAATTATTTTTTTGCTACTTCATAACTGTATTTTTGCTAGTTATGAATCGTAATGTAAATCTCTGATATGCAGGATGTATTTTCCTTCACTGGACCAAATTTGGCTCAAATACATGATGTGCCCAAATTTGAATACTGGTAGGGTTGGAGGGGATAAATTTTGTCATTTGGGAGTTGTAGTTGCAGGGATTTATAGTTCACCTATAACCACAGAGCTTTCTGAACTCCACCAATGATGGAATTGAACCAAGCTTGGCACACAGAACTCCCATGACCAACAGAAAATACTGGAAGGGTTTGGTGGGCATTGACCTTGAATTTTGGAGTTGTAATTTATCTACATGCAGAAATCACTGTGGACTTAAACAAAGATTGATCTGGACCAATGGCATGAATATGCAATATGCCCAAATGTGAATGCTGGTAGACTTAGGGGAAAATAGACTTGACATTTGGAAGTTGTAGTTGCTGGGATTTAAGGTTCACATTCAATCCAAGAGCATTCTGAACCCCACCAAGAATAGAATTGGATCAAACTTCCCACACAGAAGCCCCATGACCAACAGAAAATACTGTGTTTTCTGACCGTCTTTGGCGCCCGCTCTGATACTCCCTCTCCCCAGGGATCCCAACCCCCAGGTTGAGAAACACTGCAGGAGATGATGAACCCACTTTAAATCTAATTGCTGCCTCCTGAAGAATTTTGGGGTTTGTAGTTTAGGGAAAAGCCTTTAACAGCCTCACTAAACTACAAACCCCAGAATTCTGCAGGAGGCAGAAACCAGATTTAAAGTGGATTCATTCTCTAGTGTGATGAAGTAGTTAATGAGCTACTGGAAGCCCCTTGAATGAAGGGGTGGGATAACATGCCAATGAAATGCTTTCCAGCAACACATGGGGTGAAGGGGGATGGGGATGGGGAGACCAGCTTTCTGTTTCTATCAATAAGAATAATTCACTGTCTGTATTTCCTTGCCAACGTCCTCTGATCAAAATGTTTCAACTCTATTGCTGAAATTTTTAAGTGGTTCTTAAGCAATGGACCAGCCTATTTTTCGTATCTAATCAGACTATGTCATTAGGACCGCCAACTAGAGTTTATTTTGTGTGATGTCTATTATCCTGTCACAGAACTACATTTTAGCGAACCCCTTGATCAGTAAGATAAAATGTAACCAAACCACAGGATATCAAGCAGAGTTTAAAGGAAAGAGTTCTTTGCTTGTTATAAACCAGCCAGTATCATCCTATTTCTGTCTGAAACATGCTGCAATACTTTTTTTTTTACATATTTCACCCAGTTAGTGAAATGGGAAATCCAGGCATAACAAAAAAATGCCTTTTGGAGCTCATTAAGGATAGATACCATTTTTCTGTTCAAGATGATGCCACAGTTAAAGCAGATTGTTAAATCAGCAAAGCTTATAAACCCATGGCTTACTGTATTGGAGGACTACAAAATCATTTATCTTCAGCAAGTGGAAGGGCTGATGGGAGTTACAGTCCACAGGGCCACAAGGTCCCCACCTGCCTTCAGGACAGGCAGTGAAAAATAGGAAAGGGGTGTGTGTAAAACTCCTATGTTTATTTGATCACAGGCTTTCTTGAAACCCTACAAATTGCTTGAAACATCTTCCCGGATATTATTTCTATTGTTGGTAGAACAGGGCAGCTGTCCTTGTGAAATTCACACACACCAATGGAAAATCTCATTTGATTCCAGTGCTGACCTTGTTATGCTTCTGGGGAACAGAAAGTGTTGGTTAATTTCAGATCTGACAATGCTAATACTTTAATGACTGCAACTCCCAAATTTCCATGGGCAGGGATGCTACACATTACACTTCAAAACCTGTTGGATTTTAGGTTTGATCTTTTATTTCATTTTATTGTAGTCATCTTGAATTGTATAAAATTGTTTATTTAATCGAGTTGTTTTGTTAGTTCTAGCCCCCCCCCTCGGATGGTGCATTGGGTTAAACTACTGAGCTGCTGTACCTGCTGACTGAAAGGTTAGCGGGTCGAATCTGGAGAGCAGGCTGAGCTCCCACTGTTAGGCCCAGCTTCTGCCAACCTAGCAGTTCGAAAACATGCAAATATGAGTAGATCAATAGGTACCGCTTCTGCGGGAAGGTAACTGTGCACCATGCAATCATGCTGGCCACATGACCTTGGAGGTGTCTATGGACAATGCCGACTCTTTGGCTTAGAAATGGAGATGATCACCACCCCCCAGAGTTGGACACAACTAGACTTAATGTCAGGGGAAACTTTTTCCTTTACTAGTATCTGTATCCTATCTAAAATATATATTTTCCAATAGTAAAGTCGGGTTGCTGGGATAGTTCTATTATTTGGTTAATTCAGATAGAATAAAAATAAACAGTATTGAGATTAGAATATGCCTAGTTTTGCAATTCCAGGACAGTTTGAAGCTGAACCTCCATGTTTTTAATGCAATGTGATTGTATTACAATTCTGGAGGAAAAGGAGAGGTTGGTTTGTCTTATTCTATGAAGAACCTGAGAATTAGCCACTACTTTGTGGTGTTCAATATCATCAAGAGATCTTCTACTAGTCTCCCACCAACTGATTTGAATGCCCTGCATTTTCTGTTAATAGTTCTTTTTTCATTATCCAGGACTTCCTGCTCAGCTTCAAGTTTCTTCTGGGTTTTTTCCCATTTAGAGCTGAAAGCCACAGTTGGATTTCTTTTGAAATCCCCATAATTTTCTGAGCTCTGGGGAAGGGGCATTTTCTGAATATATTAGAAAGTAAATGCCGTGTTCAGAAAAACAAACAACATCATCTGTTTTAAGGGAAGCTTCTTTAGAAGTGTTCCACTGCATTGGGTTGTGTGAAATAATGGCTCAGAAATTACTTCTGCTGAAAGATGAAAGTTTCATCATCTAAATCATGGAGTAGTCTTTTTGGAATTTAAGAAATTCATTTTGAAATGTCTCTAAAATACAATCTATAATGCTGTTTATTCCTCCATCTACTTTGGATGCTTTTTCTTTTATTGCGAGCATGAATTTGAGAATAGGACCGTCCTATCATTAGGTAGAGTGAGGCAATCACCTTAGAGACTGCTTTTTAGAGGCAATGAAAGTAGAGAAAATTATTCATTAAATGTTGTATTATTAATATTGTATTTTTGCTTTCAAGGAAGGGGAGAGAAATTTATGCTTGTTGCCGTTTCTGCCCCATGTACCAAAATAGGTTGTACTGGGCATGTTGATTCAGGAATGGCATCCATTTACTGAACTGCCCCAAGCTGCAAGATGTTCCCAGGTGGCCCAGATCCAGAGACATATCAAATACAATCAGGTGGTTTTTGTGAGGGTTGATAAATGTGAATAAACAGAATAAGAAGAAGCTTTACCACAGAATTTAAACCAAGATATACCCTGCAGTATAATAAAATGCCACTCATGCTTGTGTAACAAGTAACAGTATCTTTACTTTAGTTCAAAAGTTTAAACAGGGTAACAATATATACATCAATCTCTTTGAATTCAAGCAGAGAAAAGAGAGAGTAAAATAGCCCTTTTAAACAGTCTTTAAAATAAGCCTAATGACTTAAAATGATCAGTCTTTAAGAGAGTTGGCAGCCAGCACTTTCTCTTCACTGTCCAAAGCAAAAAGACAGTTAGAACCATTGGTCTCAGCACCTAGCCAGAGAAAGCAGCCAATCAGAACTCTGGCTCCTGGCACACTCAGCCAATCAGCTGTTGGCACATGTCTCTCCAGTTAACCTGCCATATCATGGTGTCCTTTTTCAAATCCTCACAGTTTTGACTAGCTTTCAACAAAATGTCCCCTAGGAACAAAACAGAGTGAGTGACATTTTCACAGGTCATTTGTCCTTAGTATTGAAAGTTGGTTGTATCACAGTAAAATAAGTATCCCTCTAATGAGAGCAGGTTTAGATCTCCAACTCTGTTATTTGGAAAGGTTGTCACATAAACACCAGTGGAAAGCAGCATGTATAATCTTGGCCCAGAAGAATATGGAAATCTACCACAAAATGCCTAGCACAATTTATTACCACTTCTGAATAAATAGTTAGCTAGTTTCTGTCTTTTTTCCTTAAGTAATGAGTCATCAGAAGAGCTGATAAAATAGGTTTTCAAACACAAAATAAAATACAGCAGAATTAACCAAATTGACTAAGCAAACATTTCCCTTTAATCTTTGGAGTGTAAAGGAAAGGCACAACTTTTTCTTGTTGTTATATTCCATTGTGGAAAATAAATAGCTGATTTTAAGGCAGGGAAAGAAAATGTTCCATTGAGAACATCTTCCGATCAAGAGCATACTATGTGATCTACCTAACTCTAAATTGCTCAAAAATACATGCACGATATTATCTTCATAGTCAATCATAGAATTAACATGGGGATATTAGGATCATGTGTGCTCCCTAAAACATTTGCAACAAGTTGTCACAATCGCCGACTTAGAACTGCCCCTTTAACACACACACGGAGACGTAGCAAAGGCTAACTACTTTATTGAGTATATAAAACAGTTCAAAAGGGTAAATAGTCCAATAATATGCAAGGGTTCAAAGTATACAGCAAATAGTCCAAAGTATAGTAGCAAATAGGTTGAAGCGTGGCAAGGCTCGCAAACCAATGCGGATCAGGAAACAGGGCAAGGTTTCGCAATCCAATGCGAATCAAGGAACAGGGCGAGGTGCCGCAAACCACTGCGGCTCAGGAAACAAGGCAAAGGCAAGGCAAGGCTTGATGACCACTGTTGGCTTGTGGTCCCACTCCGCTTCAGCGCCTATTCAGTATAGACGTGGCCGGAGAACTGAGGATCAGTTCCCACGGGCCGTGCTTAATCCTCGGCCGGGACCCCGGACGTTCTAGGGCCCGGCGCCTCCAGTCTCTACTTTCCGATCGGTGACGGTCTAGGGACAGATGCCAGCTCCTCCTGCCCTCCTCTATGTCCCTGCGCCTGTTATGAGAACGGCCCCGCTCTTCCAGCCTAGTATCGCTATCTTCCTGAGAACCCGCCTCCCGAAGTTTCCCATCCGCTAGCCTCCATCTGCTGCTCGGCCAGCTCCTGGGAACCTCGGCCATTTGGGAATTCATAACTATCTCCGCTATCTGCTTCGCTGCCTCCCATCTCCACCTGGTCCCGCTCCTTCCCGGGAGAATGCTCCCATTCAAGGTCCCAGGCTAAACTCTCTACAGGTGAACTGGGCAAAGGCACGGCTGACCAATCTTGCTCTGGGCCTTCCAACTCATCCTCCGAATCCCTTTCAGCCTGTGCGGGTCCCAATGCCAACGGGACCCCCGGTGCGTCACCCCTCCCCTGTGGCCCGGGCGGACCCATGGTTGCTACACAAGTTATTACCTGAACAGGTATAGCTTTGAATATCACAAAAAATGCATTTTCACTAGAAAATAATACGCAAGGAATATGTCTTGTTTTCCAAAAGAATCATGCTCCCCAGATTGGTGGTAAAGTGCCCATCAGATGATGTTTTTGTCATATCCTAATTTATCACAAAGGGGGCCCCTGGTGGCACAGTGGATTAAACCAAGGTCTCAGGACCTTGGAGGTGTGTACGGACAACACTGGGTCTTCGGCTTAGAAATGGAGACAAGCAATACCCCTCAGAGTTGGACACGACTAGACATAATGTCAGAGGAAGCCTTTACCTTACCTTTTAACTCATCACATGACTCAAAATAAGCATCCTATAATACTTGGAGCAAGCTTTGGGTACGGAGCCCCATGGAAACCATCAGAGGACATTGCTTGTGGCTCCGCTCTCAACCGGGGTAGAAGCATCTCCAGATGCTTTCCCCAGCAACACAGGAGGCATCCTGTGTTGTGCTGGCTCCAATGAAGCCAGCATGAGGCCTCCCCAAGAGGATGGCGCTTTCCCCATGTGGTGGAGAAACCGTTACGAGAGGGAGTCAGGCACAGGGCAACAGATTCACCCCATTGCTCCCTCTTTCCTCCCCGGAAGCCAGGCAAAGTGGGTCACTTTCCCAACCTTTATGATAAGGTGGCTAGAGAGAGCTGTTGTTTCAGATAAGTATGACAAAGCAATCTATAAATAAATGTTGGTCAGATTTCTATTGGGCAGTTACAAATGTTCTAGAGTTATCTATTTGTGATTGTATGATATACACAATCCCTCACTTACTAGGCAGCATCTGCTGGAATAGATAGGGATCTGTTCCCCATTTAATCAGGAAGATGGCTGGTGGTCTTACATCCACACACACAAATAATTTCTGGGGTGACAGTTGTCCTTCCCCTGCCTCTTACATCTGAGATCACTCACAGAAAGGAAAGGGGGTATGAACTGCTTCCTGATCAACAAGGGTTCAGGCCCCCATTGATCACAAAGGCTGCTGCCTAGTAAGTAGGGCTCAATAAGAGAAGGATGAGGGTCATGGTATAGCACAGTAACTACAATGCTTATACATTTGTCTCACCCCAGTTGGATTCTGACCAAGAATAATTATAGTGTAGCCCATTTTACAAAAGCTAAAAAAATAGACTAAAGTCTCAATTGTTCAGAAGATCATACATAAGATTTTCAACAGAAGAGTAGGATAACCAGGATAAACACACATACACTTAAACAACCAGCACTTTGTTACTGGCATCAAAGTAGTGTAATGAGAGGACAGAGACTATATTTTACAAAGAATGGCAGGTCTTATTCATTGCTATGGCTTGATAAATAGCAAGATTTTCTTGAGATATAGTGCTTTGGAATACTGTAAATCACCACCTATCACCCACCTTTATTATTCTGTCTTGTATTTTGGAAGGTTCGACTTTTTTTTTCTTCCTCCCTAATCAAAATCATGAGTTTCTTGTGGAAGAAAATGACATTCAAGCTTAGTGAAAAATAATGTACTTGAAAGTAATGGGAAAATTAAACATTTCAAAAATTGATTCTTTTATAATGGATCTTTCTAACAACTTGTGCTTTTTTTCTTGCAGATTTAAACACTAAAGCATTTTGCTCTTCCATACTATATCCAATTGAAGTAGGAAAGAAGTTTAAAACAACGTTTTGCAAATTATTTATTGTGGATATAAAGGGGGGGGGGGAAATCCCTTCAAACTTCATAAGTAAGCACACACCCCATCCAATGCTACTATGTGTACATAATTTGTAATTTCTTGAACCTGTTATCTTGGGTTGCCACTTTTTGATAAAAGAATAAGGGACAAGTACCTAAAAATAGGGGATTTTTCACAAAAATAAGGAACACTTCAAAAAAAACTTGAAAATCAATAGATGATTTTTATGAAGTGTTCCTTATTTTTGTGAAAAATTGCCTAATTGAAGTACCTGTCCCTTATTCATGTGGCAACCCTACTGTTATCACAGTTATAAATGCATAACTTGGAGTTACGTACTCAGTGCTACTGTTCAGTTTCCTTGCAAGAGCAATCTCCTGTGGGAGGAAGGATTCTGTCAGGGATCCTATTTTTCCCATCAGAATGAGGACCACTCTCAGGAGGTGATGGAAATGGTATCCAGATGCATTCCAATCTACCATAGATAGACCCCTTTGATGATAGTGCTGCTACCCAGTAAGTGTAGATCACCAGGATTTCTTTGGGATTCAGTGTATAGAATAGTAACTATAGTGCTTACTAGGCTTGTTTACGTTCGGTTTGGAAAAACCTACCGAATTTGGACTTTTGAACCAATTTTGAACCATGCAGGAAAAGTGGGAGGGGCAAATCCGAATTTGAACCACTTACCAATTGTTCGGAATTATTCTGTAATGTTCGGATGCCTCCCATGGTGATTTTGATTTTCAGAATCATTAAGCAATTTTAGTAAAACCTTAACAAACAGTTTTAAAATCTCATGGTTTCCCTTCCCTGGCGAGTGGTGATGCAAAGAGGTGGGTGTGGCTAAGCACAGCCATTCTTGAAGGCCACGCCCCCAATGGTAGAGATTGCAAAATGTACTGCTGTTGAACTACAGACTTCCTTATCTGCAACCCTAGCCAAAATCATGGTGAATACAAATATTTTGGAAGACAATGAGAATAAAAAACATCTGCTCCTGAGAGATTTCCAGCTTTCTAGCTCCAAAAAGTGATGATGCATGGGGATGAATTTTAATCCACAGTACCATCCCAGACATGGACTGGATTACTAATTGAGTAGGCCCATTAAATCAATTGCTGAAGGGTGAGAAGAATAATGTTTCTGCTCCAGTCAAAACTATCAATAGGGTTTAGGCCATGGTATCCAGAATATATATATATATATATATATATATATATATATATATGTATATATATATACACACACACACACACACACACATTTCAGCTAATCTTTCTGATGAACAGTTGATTCAAATCTTCCTTCTTAGCACAACTCAATGCAGTCCTAACAATGAATTATTGGTATGGACAAATGCAAGCACCTAAGAAAGGTTTTGCTGGCATAAAAGTGCCTACGGTTTTATTGCTTACCACTCTAGGGCCTTACTAAAGCATAAGGAAGTAGATTCAAGTACCAGGAAACCCTTGTATCAGCCAATGAAAAATCATCCCCAGCCCAACTGCTAGGGGACTATGGAATGGTAAGAAATGGGAATCTTATGAGCATATGCCAAAATGTGCTTCCTCTTCCATCCCAATGAGACAGATCTCACAATTCTCAAGATGGATGTGACCTGGGAAACTTAACAGTCATAATCCTTTAGGATTTCCCCAGAGCAGGAAAAGTGAGCAGATGGGCCTTTGTCTCCCACGTACATATACATTTCCAGTGGATGTTGTCCAGAGGCAAAACTATCAAACTGTAACAGTGAAAAGAGTATTGATATAGAATGGAATTATGACAGAACCCAAATATATGAGAAAATTCTGAGAGAAACTGAAAAAAATGTGGAAGGGGGGATTCTATTAAGAGAATAGATGTTGTGGAACTTTACAGACTGTTCAAGATCAGGGTGGATAATTACCGCAGATATTTTCTGTATGCAGGCTGAGATATGGGGGGGGAAAGAGTGTGAGATTCAAATATGCATAATTTTAAAGTGTTGGCATGTTCTGGTTTGAAGATAACAAGTATGTTATTTTGACAAAATGATGTGGAATACTGGATTTATTATAGGAAATACTTACAAATGGATGGTTTTGATTACGGTGAATTAAATCTAAAAAGATGGTTTGAAAAATGTAATGCATTTAATTATATATAAAATAGGTTAGCTATAAGGCAAACTAATAAATATGCGAGGAGATTGAATGTATACAAATTTGCTTGGTAGCTGTGCTGTAACTGTACATCAGATGAAGAAGTTTTAGCTAGATTAGAAAAAGATTGGTGGGTTGCCTTATTATAAAAAGGAAGCATTTTTGAGATGTTTTATTAGGATAGCTTGCTTATAAAAATAGATGTAGAGAGCTAGAATAAGCCTTTCATTAAGTATGTTAGTTGACAAAGCTTATTAAGACTAATAACTTAAGAACTTATTAGAAAATAGATTTTATAGAGAGGAGGATGCTAGCTACTAGGAAAGATATAGGCTTAGATAACTGCTGGAAAGAAGGAAGTCACCTTTATTTTCCTGCCTTTTCTCTCTCTTTCCTGCTCTTTCTTTTTATCTTTTGTTTCAAGTCTACTTTTTATGTATTTGAAAATCTTTAACAAACTTTTTAAAGTGACTGCAAGAAAGACATTGATAACATATACTACAGATTAAGTAGATTTTAGTCTAACATATGCTACCAGCTTCTTTATCTCAATTAGTCTTAAATATGAGGGCGGGTCAATAAGTCCATGACTTTTGAAGTTCCTGCCTCTTAACTGTAAGGGCAACACTGCTCCTGTCAACAGGCATCTGTCAGTTGACTCCTGCCAAAATTTGAACAAGCTGCGTCATTTACTTTGTGTTTGACAGCCATTGATAGCAGACTGCCGCGCTATTTGAGGAGAAAATGGAAAAAAGTGAATTTTGTGTGCTCATTAAGCATTATTTTTGCGGAAAAAACATCACTCAAACCAAGGCTAAACTTGATAAATACTATGGGGACTCTGCACCATCAATTTCAATGGTAAGAAGTGGTTTACTGAATTTTGTTGTGGAAGATGCCGAATGTTCTGGATGCCCAGTTGAGGTCTCTACACCTGAAACAATTGAAAAAATTCACAATATGATGTTGGACAATTGGAGATTGAAAGTGCGAGAGATTGTGGAAGCCATAGGCATCTCACATGGCTCAGTGGTTTCAATTTAAATGATCACTTGGGTATAAGAAAGTTTTCCGCAAGTTGGGTGCTGTGTTTGCTCACAATTGACCACAAACATAATTGTGTGACAATTTCTCAGGAGTGTTTGGCGTTATTCGACCACAATATGGATGAGTTTTTGCACCGTTTCGTAACCATGGACGAAACGTGGATCCACCACAACACACCAGAGACCAAACAGCAGACAAAACAGTGGGCTTCTCGGGGTGAATCTGTGCCAAAGAAGGCCAAGGTGGGTTTGTCAGCCAATAAAGTCATGGTGACCATTTTTTGGGATGCATGTGGTATAATCCACATTGACTACCTTCAAAAGGGTAAAACAATAAATGGTGAATATTATGCCAACTTATTGGGTCAATTTAATGAGGATTGGGGGAGGAACAACCACATTTGGCCAAGAAAAATGTTCTTTTGCACCAAGACAATGCAAGGGTGCACACATGTGCAGTTGCCATGGCAACAATCCATGAATTGGGATACAAATTGCTCCCTCGTCTGCCGTATTCTCTGGATTTAGACCGAGTGACTATTTCTTGTTTCCAAACCTGAAGAAATGGCTCTGCGAAAGAGATTTGACTCCAACAATGAAATCATCTCACAAACAAATGCTTATTTTGATAACCTTGACAAATCTTATTTTTTGGATGGGATAAAAAAATTGGAGAAGCGTTGGATAAAGTGTATAGAGCTCAAAGGAGACTACGTTGAAAAATGGGGAAAAAAATCCAAAAACCTGTTTTTCATTCAAAAAGTCACAGACTTATTGACCCACCCTCGTAAGATCACTTTGCTTAGTTAACTATGAATTACTAAGTATGCTATCAGACAGTTTCCAGGCTCCATTTCCATGTGCTTGGGAAACAGAGCACTTTTGGTGGGACTCCATGGTGATCCATTTCCCAAGTGAATGGAAACTGAGTCTGAAGATCTCTATTAGGAGTTGGGTGTTGATCAATAGAGAAAGTTGAGGTAAAGTGGGAAGAAGTCAGGGAAAAGAATGGTAAGCATGTGGGATGACTGGCCATCCCTGAAGACAGGAAAAGATTGGAGAGAATGGGTTGAAACAGTTTCCCCCACTTTCCCAATCCCCCCCCCCCCCCGCGCGCTCCGTCTGATAGCTCCATAATAACATATCCTGGACTAGCACACATGCTCCTCAACCTACCTTCTCAGGAAGCAACCACACTGGGAAATGGATTTCTGCTTATCTGGAAACAGCCTATCCTCTTACCTCCTGCCAGTGAATGAATCTGCCACATTGAATTGCAATGGGTGTTCTGCTCCTGATTGTCACAACTCATTCACTGGCACCAGGAGGGTGGAAACAACATAGTCCCATTTCCCGGTTCACTAGCTGAATAGATCTCCATCTCTTGGTGCAGTTGATACTTAGTAAAGTATGTCTGGGAGAGCATTTATGATCATAGCAATAGTGCCACAATTGTGGCTATATGATTTTAGTGCACTTGGAGCTAAAACGGATCTGCAAGTAGATTATGAATCCATTAACTGCAACTGTAGATTACAAATCCATTAACTGCAATATAGAATGCCAGCCTTTTTCTCTTTCTATTCTCCCATGGGAGCTGCTATAATCCTATGGGTTTATAAAGACTGAACATGAAGATCCTCTTCCATAGCATTAGCTCTAGTACCGTCTATCAGGCCCGTCTTCTTCATTCAGGTTCTTAATATGGTTTTTAACATGCCAGCTTAATCTTGCATAATTACGCCTAGTGTCCTCATGACATGCATATTTCTGTGACAGACTAGATTTAGCATCTTCAAACTAGTTATCAAAGTACTTCCAAAGTGATGGGGGGAGTCCGTTGATGGCACAACTACAAGGAAACAAATCCGCCAAGCACAGCTGAACCCAAATCAAGTCAAGGTAAATAATAGTGTGCTTAACTGCTCCAGATTTATGTGCAGATTAATCTGTCAGTGCACACAGCAGAGCGTCAAAGTCCACACCTGCAATTACTCTGTATAATAAACAATGAGCTTCATTTCCAAAGTTAATGGACACAGCTCTGCCACTGAAAGCCAGGCAAGCCTCATCCCCAGCTATGCAAACCTCACACAGGCTTAGGAAGGGAGCCAATGTTCGTCTCACCTCTATTAATTAGCCACAGGGGCTAATGGGTCTTTTGTAATGCTGACAAAGATGCATAAACTCACCCAACTCTACAAATTAAACTCGAACCATGAAGTCCCTTGACCACTTTAGGCTATACAGCCGACTCAAATCTATAATCCAGGGAAAGGCAAAGGAATTAGTTTCTTGTGAGAAAGGATGGGAAATGTGTGGAGTGGAATGGAACAGATGCTCTATTTAACAAAATAGATTTCTCTGAAGTCACAAAGGCGGCAAAGACTTTTCTGGGCTCCTTTTGCAGCTTCCTTTTTTTCTTTTTCTTTTTTTGTTCATGTGCACACAAAGTGAAGAATTCCCATCATTATAATTATCCTTTGGCAAGGGTGGGGAAAAAGCTGAATGAAACTGTAGCAAATTTCATTAATTTTTCAATACATTTTGAATGCATTATTGGTGCATTATTCAACATTTGTGAGGAAAAGGAAGTGAGGCCTTCTTAGCTCAGTTTCGCTATTTTCCTCTTGAATTACCAGCTGTATCACAGGACCTTTTTGTGAAGCAGAAAATAATTTTATTTTGCCCTATAGACATTACCATGCTGTTAAGGGCAGATATAGTGTTATTATCTATGGCTATAGTAAAAATGAGATATTACTTCTATTCCCTGGGAATGTAAATCCTTCTCATTTCAACTACCATATTATATTCTTGCCTGCTTTCTTCAATGAAATGTTTAGATAATTCAGGTTTATGTTTTAAAGTATTACAGATAGTGCATACCTCCTTCCTTTCTGTCCATCCTTGACTACCATAAAAGCAGGTCTGGCTCTTTAAGATGGCTAAAGGAGCCATTATATGACATCTTGGAAAGGGATTCTCAAACCAAGAATCCCTTTCCAATATATTCTACAATGGCTCCTTTAGCCATGAGGAGGCTTCCATGTTGAGCAGCGGACTAATTGGTTAGAATTACATTCAGAGGATAAATAGCAACAAGGAATTGGTAGAATGGAGTTATTCCTTTCACCAGAATAGATATAGGGAGTATAGCAAATGAAGCATCCACTCCATCCAGATCACTAGTACCCAGCTAACAAGTAAATACTATCCCCATATAGATTTAGTCTTAAACTTTAAAATGTTTGTGTTTAACTCTACTAAAAGTCTTGCATACAGGAGCCTAGTCATCTTTCTTTGCCTTTAGTTTCTCTGAAATTATCTTGGATTGGAATTGGAATTAAGCATTCACACCCAGACAATCACACTCAGAAAAAACACTCACATACACATATTCATGCTTGTGCCGAATAGGGGATTATTAATGTTTCACACAAAACATTAACATCCATGCATTCACTCCTACATTTTATATTAGTTTATTCATATTTCACATGTTTCCTTTAGAAATAAAAGAGAGAAAATGGAGGAAATCTTGGTTGAGTTCCTATTGAGAAATAATGCACTGGCAATGGACCTATGCCGTCACACCAGGTCTGTTTAAAATTAAAACTGGCAGATGTGTTGTCCTTTCTACCTGGTGGACTGCAGAGCGCTTGCTGAAAAGCTAGGTGGTCTAGCAACCCAAAAAACACTCCAAAATAAAGTTGAAAATCAAACAGTTTATTCAATAACAAAGTCTTTGCAGGACTTGGCACAGCTTCTTAATGGTTGCAAAAAAACCAGAGTGGAAATGCCTTGGGTTGTTGCTCAAAAGATTCCTACTGCTTCTTTTTGGATGGCAGGAAACCCGTTATTTCCCACCCTGGTCCTAGGTGTTTGGTTGAAGGAACCACTCCTTCCCCCCTCTAGACCTAAGACCAGTCCAAAGGTGACCTAAAGCTGGGCTGGTAACCAGATGTCTATCCTATACAGCATGCAAAGCCAGTCTCTGCAAGGTACCATAAACTCATCTGGCTCCAGCACTCCCCCAGCTAATGGTCAAGCAAAAAGCAATCAGCAGGTCAACATGCAGGTTAGCACCCAGGTAAGCACCCAGTAAGCACCCAGTAAGCACCCAGTACTTACGGTGACCCTTTCGAGCCAATCCTGGCTGGCCACAAACACATCTGAATCTCTTCCCTCTCTGAAAGGAACTAAAACACTTTCTAAAATGGAGGCCAATCCCCAGGAAGAAAAAGGGGCGGACACCAACTAAAAAGATACATTTGCAGAGCTTTAGGTGGCAAATTCTGCACCAGGCTGCAACCTTGCTAATAATTAACAGGCAAGGTGCCAGTGTGTCTGGAACAGTCCCAGGAAAGATGCAAAAGGAAAAATGCTGCCTTTTTAAAAACCAAACTATGGGGCTATGCATATAAAACGTCTGGAGGATGGAACAGGACCTTAGTATGAGATATCCCTCTGTTTCACAGGGCATTTCATGAGCAGAAGTTGCATCCTTTGAAAAGGGGGATTATGTCAGGGGAAAACCTTTGCCTTTACAATAGGTAAAGGTAAAGGTTTTCCCCTGACATGAAGTCCAGTTGTGTCTGACTCTGAAGTGTGGTCCTCATCTCAATTTCTAAGCCCAAGAGCCAGCGTTGTCCATAGACACCTCCAATGTTATGTGGCCAGCATGACTGCATGGAGTGCCGTTACCTTCTTGCAGGAGTGATACCTATTGATCTACTCACATTTGCATGTTTTCAAATTGCTAGGTTGGCAGAAGCTGGGGCTGACAGCAGAAGCTCACACCACTCCCAGGATTCAAACCTGCAACCTTTCGGTCAACAAGCTCAGCAGCTCAGCACTCTAACCCACTGCACTACCGGGGACTCCTATACAATATGTATACAATAAGTACACAATATGTAATATGTATACAATAGCAAGCAATAAAAATACTGCAAGGTAGTAATGTGAATATCTAGACAGAACCCGAGTCACACAGGACTTTCATAGAGCAAACAACTCTGCCAATCTTTACAGGCCCAGGGTTTATACTGCAAAACTCTCTAATGTTAGGTAGATGAGCTGGTTGAATAAGTCCCTTGACTTTTTAAGCTTCCAATCTGAGACTTTAATAAAGAGCCATGTTTAAACTTGGCTCCTAGATAAACCTATATTGGCATCAGACAGGACACCAAGGAGAGGCAATTCCACAGAGTGCCACAACAGACATGGCATATGCCTCTGTGCAATTGATTGTTTGTTTCACTTTATTTTTATTCCACCTTTCTCCCATTACAGGGGCTCAAGATGACACTAATCTAAAATTTAAAATAATACAAAATTTAAAAAGCAAACTATTGATTTATACTAATAAACATTACAAATCTTAAGTACCCTAAGACTTTATACCAACCTTAAAATCTTAATTAATTCACATATAAACGCTCAATATTCATCAGTTTATAAATCCCTGAAAGCAGAGAAAAGTTTTTGCCTGCTGACAAAAGACAGACAGGGATGTGGCAGACCCAACTGTTTGGGAAGGGAGTCCGAAGTGTGGAAGCAGCAATTGAGAAGGCTCTCCTTTGCTTCCACCAAATGAGTGTCAGAGTTCGGGTGACTATGGGCTATTTGCTGCATAATGGTTTACGTCTTATTACATGTGCTTACACTAGGAACATGGGTGAGAAACTAAATTAACCTTGTTGAGACCATGTAATTAGAGTTGTTTTTTATTGCAATAAATTCTGTTTTGACCCTCTGAATGTGAAGACCTTCTAGTATCAACGACCCTCCTCCCAAGCATTATGGGACAGCCAAAGTAAAATTCATCAGTCTGGTCATTTTGGCTTCTGGGAAGATATATATTTAATCTCAGATCATTTATTGGGTTGATAGGAGCATTGAGAAATTGTTGGAGGAAATCGGTCTTGCAGAATAACCCTGAGATATTTTGCCAGATGTGGTAAAGAACAAGATAGCAACCCACTCAAATCACAATATTTAACAGGTCTCAAGCTTTAAATACCTGGGAGTATTTTACCACTGCACTGGAAGCAAAAAAGTACATGCTGATTATGTAGCAGAGACAGTACAAAAGAGCTCATACACTATCCTAAAGTTTCTCAAAATGAGAGGAGGCCACTACATACCAGCAGCACTTAAGCTCTTTGAGGCAAAACCAATAGCACAAATGTTGTATGGAGCCCAACTTGGCCCCCTTTCAAACGACACCCCTCTGGAGCAGGTACAATCAAAATTCCTAAGATCGGTGATGCAGGTTTCCAGATGTGTCTCAAATGCCACCCTGCGATTAGAGTCAGGTCTCATGAGAGTGGAAGCGAGAGTCTGGACAGCCATTCTCATTTACTGGCTGCATCTGTCTTTATCACCATGTGGCCTTGCCCTGCTAATTCTGAGAGACGAATTTCAGTCTACATGGAATAAGGCAGTGGCAACAAAAATTGCAACTCTAGCCTTCTCTCAAGGGCAACTGCTAAGTATGGGTTGGGACCAAGCTAAGGATCTCATTAGACAACAGATCCTGAATATAGAGCGGCAATCAGATTTAGCCTGCCATGGCTCCATTTCTTAAAGGGATAAATGTGCCTTATAGTTTATATATCAATGCAGTTCGAAAATAATTTCCCACGGCACACCTGATGATCTCTCACGGCACACTAGTGTTCCGCGGCACACTGGTTGAAAATCACTGTTATATATTACACACGGCTTTGTCCTCTAACAGAAAGGGATGGTCATAGAAGGGTTTGTTGCCACATTCTTATCTGTTGACTGAAATAGTTGACTAACTTGCTCAATAGGGTAGTTGCTGGGTTTGCAAATATGACATTGGGTTTTGTATCAGAAATCATTTGTGGTTAATTAGAGTTGTTCCTAAAAAATTATCTGCAATACAAATCATAAAGGTTCAAGAAATAAGAAGCCTGCCTTTTCCAGAGCACTACAGATATCCAAAGATCTTTTGATGTGTCTAGTGAAGCACATATAAACTGTCAGCACTGCGGCAGCTATACAAAACTTGTAACTTTAAAAACCTTTAAATAGATGAGGAAAAATGGGTATTTCAATAACTTCAAGAAAGAATCTAATATTAGTTCTCCTTGAAACTATTACAGCATGCCCAAATTGCTTACACTAACTTAGACTGACAGTAAAGAAAGAAAAGTGATCGAGCAAAAAATGGCATGCCAGTATGCACCCAGTTTTCAAAAAAAGAAAATCTGATGCCATGCTCTCCAAAAGCCGCACACAGTAAATTGACCATAGTGATCTTTCCACATCAGATCACATTGGGTTAGCAGAAAACTAGTAAGATTGGCTCGAGACATTTCATTGCCTGAAGCAAAGCATCTCTCAAGCAAGGTGCATATTGTCACAAGACACCCAAACTATTTTGGCACATAAGGCAGTATTTCTCTCTGTGACTGGCAGCAAAAATATTTCACAATAACAGAGTACATAAATAATCATCCTCTGTCCTTTCTGGACAGCCTAAGCCTGCTGCCTGAGGAAGTCATGTGATTCTGCCTACTGGAGCCATTCCTTTCACACATGTAACATGCATGGATTGTGCCACAGAATAAGCATGGCCAAGCGATGACATTCTAGACATGCTCCAGCTTACTCTAGAACATCAATTCTTAAACTTTGGGTTCTGATCCCAAATGTTGGAGTTGCAAAAAAAAATTGGCAACTGTAAAAGGTTTCTGAACACCACCTAGATATCAGTTAACAACAATGCACGCACGGTGTTTATGTTGAACTCTGCAGAAACTGTATCAGCTGTATTTCATAAAAAAGAAAATCAGCCTGTTTAGCAAGGCTTACAAATTTTGATTTATTATCAGTAAATGCTTGCCTTTTATGCCCATTAGATATACCTACGTACCTGGGGTTGCATAGACATTCATTGGACGGAAAGAAATAGCAAGTGGGAAAAGTTTTTAAAGCCCTATTTTAGAATATAGCAGCTATATTCTGCCATCATGTCACCATGCTATTCTGGCTCATTGCTGTGGACACTTGATGCCATGTTGCATCTGTGCTGAGGATGTTCTGTATTCATCACTGTGAAAAAGAGATGGGAATAAGGGATTTTCCTGGAGGGCATGCTGGGTATGTCTTACCCAGTTCTCATTCTCTTGGTTCAATTTGATTTGCATTGGATGGAAATAGACTGTAGAACTCTCACTTATTCATGATCTTCCCCAGTTTGGTTTCACAGAGGTCAAAAGGGCATGGTTTGCCCCTCTTCTACTATCCAAGGACCTCTCATCCCTTCTTCATTCCTACATCTGCAACATTCCACCTTGCAGCTATATATTTGGATGAGCAGGGCAGTTGAGTTCTGGATTGCTTTTCTGATGTATTTAATCAGATCAGTCCAATCATATCTCTCCCTCCAAATTCTGCTACACTGGATTGGAGCAAGAGATAATCCTTCCAAACTCAAATCTTTGAAACTGCCTCAGTAAATTGCCATTGCAGAAAAGTCTATCAGAATGTAAGGGGAAGCAGGCAGGCATAAACTTTTATGAGGCTGAGTATTATTCTCATGCGTTGTAGTTTTGTCAGGCCTTAAGAGGTTTATATTTGTGCCTTAAACAGCATGGATTTTATTTGCCAAGACAGCGAGGAAACATTTTCTGCTAGGATTGCCCTATTTTATTCCAGTTCACCACAGATCTTCTCCACGCTGGTGTCTCTCTGGCTGCAGATGTTGCTTTCAGTTCTTTCGCTAGATTAATTTCAGCAAGTTTGTTGTAGCAATTATCTTCAGATGATAAAGGCCAAAGTTAAGATCTGGAAGTATATTTGGGAAGCTGCAAAGAAAAAAAACATGCTCTGACAGAAAACTCTGCCATACAACAGATAATACTTATCATCAAAAAGCAGACATCCAAGCAGGCAGGCTGCTTCTACATGTGATAATATGATCACACCGAAACAACTGAGTGGAGGATGTTGTCGTGCTAAAGGAAGAATTTCTGTAATAATGCTGGTTTTCTGTGAAAAACATTTCTCCCAGATGAATAGTCCTTTGATACTGCTAAAGGGGCTTTCTTGGATCTGGGCTTTGCAATTAAAACAAAATTTGTTCTTGTGATTAACCAGGCAAAGCAGAATCCAAAGCATTAATAAAATTTTAAAGAAATGGAAAACCTGCTGGCCAGTATTCTCACCCTGGCATGTATATTATTTACACAGCAGTACAAGCAGAATATCTTCCAGGAACTCCCAGATGTCTTGTAGAGAGGACTGTATCCCAGTGCTAATTTGAATAGGTAGAAGACAGTAATACAGCAGCCTTCCCTAAACTGAAGACTTATATATGAGGGATTACAGACCACATCATCCTTGCTGTAGTTGTAATCCAACACATCTAGGGAGGTTCCAGACAGGGGCGGACCAAGGTAATTTTAAATGGTAAGCGAACATTATTTTGGTGCCTCCCCAAAAAAAAACCATTATTTTGCCCCCCCCCCCTCCGCGCATGCCCAGAAGCTCTTGTGCGCAGGTGCAGAAGCCAGTAAACACAGCACTCCCTATTCGGCACGCAGGGAGGTTTGCTACTAGAGGAACGGAATCATTTGCTAAAATCTGCTTATGGTGTCGTTATGGTGACTACTTTGGATTGGGTATC
>JARBWK010000003.1:89538694-89689912 GCA_030556195.1 Anolis apletophallus
CCTGTAACCATACTTTCTTGTCCAGTTTAATCCAATTGGCAGTAGTAAACTACCACCAAAAAGCAAGAGGGTTCTCTCTGTCTGCTTTATCCGAGCGCGGAAAGGGAGAAGTGAGGGCTGAAGCCCCTCCCACTGGCTATATACGCGGTGGGGGAGTGATGGGCTGGGCTTCAGCAGGGCTATTAAGATTTCTTTCTAGAGGGTTCCGAAGTTTGTCTGCGCAAGCGCAAATATCAAATGTATGTATTCACAGTTGACCACAAAAAGGTAAACCCTGTGCTTTCCAGAGGGTGGGGAGGAGGTGTTCAGATGCCTTGCCGGACTTTCTGGCAGGCCACCCAGACACAAAACAAAACCCACCAGAAAAGCCTTAAAAAGCTAAAATAATTTACCTGGCTGCCATTCCCCTTCTCTAGAGCTCTTCCGCCATGTAGAGCTCTGAAGAAAGGGGAATGGCAAGCGAGTAAGTTGTTTTCACTTTTAAAAGCTTTTTGGGGGAGGGTATTAGAGCCCTCTCGGATATTCCAGGCTTATGTAGCCCTGAAAATGCGAGAGGGCTGTGCGGACTGCCTGGAACTTCTGAAGGGGCAGTCCAGACAGCACCCACAGCTAGAAAGGCCTGGGTCTTCTGAAATACCCATGTCTCTCCAGCTATCTTTTTTCCCCAAGGTTTTCCTGCTTTATCCTAAATGAATTATTTTTTTGCGTGGGCCATCATTTCAACTCCCCATGTAAAAACACTCTGGAGGATGCACATTTTAGTGCTGTCTGGATGCACCCCTTGAAAGCAGCTGTTTGTAGCAGGCAGAGAATGTCGGTTTCTCGCACACCTTTCAGCAGTTCATATGTGAAAACCTGGACACAAGTGGCCAAGCGACGTTAGAGTGGGTCAAGATGGCAAAGGTTATTCGTAGAGTATGACACACAAGCAAGGAGAGGCTGAAGTAGTTTGCTTTTTCTTCTATAAGAACAAGACTTTGCCTTATTCTCTTCTCTTCCCTCTGCTGAGTTACTGTATCTGTGTGAAACTGTTTTTGCAGTTTGAACTCATTTGAAGCCATTAAAGGGGAGAAGTGGAGGGAGGAAAAGATCAGCTTAAAATTGGAATGAAAGAAAATTAATTGAGACTGTCTCTCAAACTGGGATAACTGGAGGGAATGCTCTTAAATTGATCTGGTTACATAAACATTACAGCCTTCTTCTTGTAAACACCCTCAACATTCCCCATGTTTGTTGTCATGTGTATTTGTCACTTCTGAGCTCCACAGAAAAAAATCATTTTCCCCAGAAAACTGATTTTGTTCAGCTGCAGGGTCACAAAAGTGGCCAACACAAACATTTTACCTCCCTTTGGCCCAAAAGATCCAAATGGTTTTGGATATTTTGTCTCTTTTTGCTCTTTGTCACCAACTTGGTGCATCATGTTATATAGCAGCCACAGTAGTATTGCATTGAGAACTTGAAACCCCCATCCATATAAAGCACACAATTACTACACGAATGCTACTCAGGTTGATTTTAGGGGTGACCAACATCTTCCCACACCAACCAAAAGAAACACACTCACTCAAGAGTGTTGGGATAACCAAAGGTCACCATTTGTTTACTGGTTGCAAGGGAAGCAGAAAGCCTCCCATGGTGCCACAGTGGTAACATACAATAGTCCTACTGTACTTGCGCCACAGAACCCTGCTGGAAGTAGTTTGACATTGTGTGATGGGAACCAGCCACAACTATCATTGTATGGGCAATTTATCCTATCTGATCAGGTCCAGAGTATTGATTATTGCCATCCTATCATGGGCCTTGGAGGCATCCTAGGATAACAATATTTTGATTAAGTGATGGAAACATAATTGGCAGGAAATTTGTGGAAGTGGATGAATTATCTATTGTTTCAGGCAATCTCGCTTTGATATTAAAGTGCATCATGAACCTCATCACATGGTTGAGGTCCAGAGTTGTGATTCTCCAGTCTCTTTGGAGAATATGGGTGGCAGTAGGGCAGCAGTATGACAATCCTGGTGCCCAGGCTGCCAGTAAACACCTCCCCATCCCATGTGGGAAAGCATCACAGCCCGGCTCAAGTCTGGTGAAGCCCATTGTTTCTTACTAAACCAGAGAGGCTTCTGTGTTGGCGGTGACAGTGGCCCGCCACACTGCTGCCCCAGTTTACCCACGAGTCTCACCAGAAGTCGCCCTACATTGCTGATGGGCAGAGTGGGGCTCCTTGGGTGAACTGGGGCAGAAGCATCCTAGGATGCTTTTTTGCCCCATGTGATAAGGCTGAAGGTCATCACCACATTTCCATTGGAAAAATAGCATCCATTGTTGTACTAGACCATAAGATTGTTCTTTCCATAGACCAGATTTAAGTTATTATAGAGAATATAGAGTGGAGAGAGAGAGAATGAAAGGATTAGTTACAACTGCCTGTTGGCTAAGAGGCTTCTTTGCAAAAGAATGAACCTCAGCTGTGATTCTCCATGTATATGCATGAGGTAGAGATATGGCATTTGTATTGAAGAGGCAGCTTCAGTCAGATGTGTTTGAATTCAAGATGTCGGACACAAAAAATTGATAATTATGCTAATTAGTACAAAGTAATTTGTTCTGCAGCCACGCCAACAAGTGTGGGAAGAATGGAAAGGGCAGCACATTTGTCTAGATAAAGAGGGCATATTTATGAGTTTGCCTCCTAAAGATAAAAGCATGTCATTAAAGCTGTACATCATATTATTGTTTTGTCTGGTGTGTTGTAGCAAGTGAATGGTCCAATGAATATAATCAAGAATGTTCCTTGTGCCGATAAGAGATTCTCTGTGTGTGTCTTTTTGTGGGTGTATCTGGCCAGGCAACAGATAGGAGTCTAAGAGAATATTATATTATTACAATTTATTTTCCTTGATAAACTGTGTTTCTGGCACAAATATAATTCCAGGCCATTTAATAACTAAAAGGTATTGTATCATTTTCTTTTTCACCACCGGGCTGTGAAGAAAAAAAGTGTCTTCTCCTAAGAAAATCTCAAGGTCATGTATAAATGATCGTTCGTTTGCAGGCACAGTGTGCATTTTTTTACAAATCTGGAATATGGATACTGGTGCTCCTGATTTTAAAATGTTCAGCAGATACACTGGCAATAGTGACAAGAGTGCTTTTAATGGGGAATGGCTCAGATACATTTTTCTAGGCACCTCATTAACTGGTCGGATAAAGCACAAAGTAATTTGTATAACCAGTCCTGACCACTGTGGGGGATGTGACTGAAACTTGGAGGACAAAACTTTAACTAGTAGAGCAGAAGGAAGAAAAGTCAAAGATCAGCCATTCAAACTGGGGGGGCCACACACACTCAACCACATTACACAACTCATTATTTCCACAGTTTGGAAAATAGCAACTCAAACAGGAAATGAAACACTGGAGCAATAAAAGTAGGTCTAGGATTACATTAGAATGTGAGTTACATAATAAAGACCCAAAAAAAGAAGGTGGAAAATTCCTCTAGGAGCTGTGTTTTCAGTTATGTCAGTTCCCAAAGCAGGGTGCCCAACAGGATAAAAATAGAAGAAGAAAAAACACAAACATCATAACAGGGTATATATAAATTTGTCCTCAATGTTAAATATGACAGTAAAAGTTTAATTGTGCTCTTTCTATAAGGAACCATGTTTAAAGCAGGATTAGATGCTACCCCATGTCTTTTCAGGGGGATATAATTGAGTATGGCCACAGCTTCCCTTTTGTATTTTACTTTTACTTCCTTCCATTCCATCTCCTTTTCTCCCCAACTCATTTAGGCATGATGTGAGAACGTATTGCAATCTGCATTCAGTAGCCATGTAAGATGTGTATCACAAGTTTTCGCTACTGAAAAATCAGACTAATTTTTTGAAACTTCCTTAAACCTTTTTACTGTAATAAAGGTGGTGGTGTTGTTGAGTGCAGACAAGTCATTTTTGACTCGTGGTAACACCAATGTGAACCTATTACACAATTTTCTTGGCAAGATTTGTACAGAGGGGATTTGTCACTGCTCTCCTCTGAGGCTTCTCCACTTATGTGAAACTCTGATTTTGTTCCAAATTCCAAATGGTGGTGAGTTCCTATAATAGCTTTTCCCGTTATCCTTCTTCATTGCAACAATGGAGTAACAGCAGAGGAAGATAGGGCTAGCTTGCATCTTTTCATTATGTGTTCATATAGTCCTATCCTATACATCTGAAATGGGCTATTAAGTAACCAGTCCTGTAAAGATGAACTTCTATATCCCAAAAAATATACAATGAGCTAAACAATTTAGTTTCCATTTAAAAAGATACTTTACATGTAAATAGAAGCAGGAGCCACATGTTGACAAACCAAAGAGGCAATGTGGTAATATTCGTTTTAGCTTTGGAGATGATTCTCATGAACCCTATCTCGAAATGTACAAGAGGGAAGCATAATTGAGATACAGATGCATTCAACACCTTAAGGAGTCCCCGGTGGTGCAATGGGTTAAACCTTTGTGCCGGATTAATTGGACAACTGAAAGGTTGGCAGTTCAAATCCAGGGAGCGGGGTATTTATTTATTTATTTACAATATTTATATTCCGCCCTTCTCACCCCACAGGGGACTCAGGGCGGATTACAATGTACATATACATGGCAAACATTCAATGCCATAGACACACAACATATATAGACAGACACTCAGAGGCTATTTAACATTCCAGCTTCTGGCCACCAGGGGAGCTGTTGCTTCCTCATTCTTTGCATACTTCCTGGAGATTTTTATGGCCTCGTAAATCAGTTAAATTAGCCTCCCCACAAAGTGGTACCTAAATTTCCTACTTGATAGATGCAACTGTCTTTCAGGCTTGCAAAGGTTGACAACAAGCTACACCATTTTGGTCAGGAGCTCACTCCGACCCGGGCTGGCTTCGAACTCATGAGTAGTGATCTTAATACAGCTGACTCCCAGCCAGCTGCGCCACAGTCCCAGTGCAGTTCCGTCTGTAAGCTCTAGCTTCCCATGTGCGGACATGAGAGAAGCCTACTACAAGATGGTGAAACATGAAATATCCAGGCGTCCCATGGGCAATGTCCTTGCAAATGGCCAATTCTCTCACACCAGAAGCGACTTGCAGTCGCTCCTGACAGGAAAAAAAGAATTGAACAACTTGACAAAAGCCAATGCAGGTACATTTCTCTTGAATACACAAGAGATTATTCTTTGCCATTTGGGAACTGGGACATTTCATACCTAGCAGCCAGTCACTCATATTACTATAGGTTGAGTATCCATAATCCAAAAGGCTTTGAACCAGAAGTGTCTCAGATTTTGGATTTTTCTACATTTCAAAATACTCATATTTGCATATACATACATAAACAGGTATCTTGGTGATGGAACTTAGGTCTAAACATAATATTCAACTATATTGCATATACACCTTATACAAATAGCATTAAGGTAATTTTAGGCAATATCCAAAATAATTTTGTACATGGAACTAGGTACACAGAACTATATGAAACCAAAAGTGTCATTATCTCAGTCACTGATGCAGAGAGTTTTGGAATTTGGAATATTTTGCATTTGGGAATTCTGGATAAGGGATGCTCAACCTATATAATGCAATTATAAATAATTATAAATTATAAATTATAAATAATAAAATCAATCAATCAATCAATCAATCAATTTAATAGCTAGTTACAATAGCTTCATCCAGAGTGAAAGGCTGTTTCCATGAGTAGACAAAAGACCCAACTGGTAATGGTTTGATGACTTTACCTAATTTTGAGGGCTGTAAAATGTAATAAATGTGCCATCATTGGACTTTCCAGCTGCATAGTTACAGCCAAGATGCTTGGAGGGGGCATAGTTCATTTCATTACGATGCTAAAATAAAATATGTAAAAATAAAAATTAAAAACCCACATTCTGGAGGTGGAAATCTATTTCTCTTTATAATGGCCATTTGCAGAGGCTGTGTTGCATGCTATATTTATGTCACCTTCAGCGTAAATCACAATGCCATAAGAGTCCTGTACTCTCTCACAGACTGCATTTTGATTTCACCTAACACGTATCATGCCAAGATGAATAGCCTGCATTATTGCAAAAAATCACCCGTTTCCTGGAAACTATAATTTGCTGGACCTGTCCTTGTACTTGGCAGACGTATAATGCTTTTAATAATCTCCTCTTCCCTAAGTGATGTGTTTGCATCAAGACAATTGGATTGATATGAAAAGAGTTAGAAGGATGTTTTATTTTTATACTTATTTTTATTTTGTTCTTTTGGTGCCACCTAGAGGCCTTGTCATCGTACTCAGGAATGCTGTAAAAATATGCCCCTTAACTGCTCCACAAATATTTTCTTTATAAATTGTTTTAAGATCACCATCATAATCTGAAACAATTATTCTAGGAATGCTTTCACCATCCCTTTTCCTGCACTGAGGTATGGCTCAAGTGATTAGGCTGCCTGAGACAGCACAGCAAACGTTAACTCCTCTCTATCTAAGCATAGTACACATAGCACCCAAAGCTAAGCAAGTTACTTTTAGCACAAGGCATAGAAGAACCCATTGTTAATACTCCCCAGATCTAGCAGTAAAAATGTCATAATAACAAGCTAATAGGCATGGTTTCGAACCCAAAAATGGCGATTCTAAAATCAAATGGGGGGGGGGGATTTTTTTTGATTAGTAAAAGAAAGACTTACAAAATTTTTTCCAAAAATTTCTAAAATGTAACTTAATTACTAACGAAATTCGTTAGTAGTTCGTATGCCAGCGCATGCGCATTCCAGATGGTTTTGGCCTACAACTCCCAGAAATCCTAATAGCTGGTAAATTGGCTGGGATTTCTGGGAGTTGTAGGCCAAAACTTGAATAAATCACACTGAATTCTAGATGGGACTCTCCAAATAGGAAGGAGGGAAGGAAGGAGGGAGGGAGCAGGTATTCTATTCTTGGAAGCAGCAAAAGAAAAGGAGGAGCCCCCCCCCCTCGCTCCTCGCTGCCTCTCTCTCACCCCGATCCCGAGGGAGCGAGGGCCCAAGTTTGCCCAGGCTGGTCATATACCTACATTCCATGCACATGCAATAATACAGCAGTAATAACAATGGGTATAAGAAGAGGTAAAATTCAAACCAAAGTATTCTGACTGGTCCCTCCTCATGCGGTGCAACGGGCTCTTCTCTGTGAGCCCGGGAAAAGCCAGCGTTTTCTGCTTGGGTGCACACACATACATATTCTTTGGGGGATTTGCTGCAGAATCTTCTCTATGAGCCCGGGATTCTGCAGCAAATCCCCCCCCCCCCAAGAATAGGTATGTGTGTGCACCCAAGGAGAAAACGCTGGCTTTTCCCGGGCTAATAGAGCAGAGCCCGTTTGCACCGCATGAGGCAGGGACCAGTCAGAATACTTCGGTTTGAATTTTACCTCTTGTTATTGTTATTACTGCTGTATTATTGCATGTGCATGGAATGTAGGTATGACCAGTTGGATTACTTATAATATTAGGCACTTACAGTAGCATTCATTCTATTATACATTAGGTTGGTTTCTCACCCCAATACTCTTTGATGCTTTAGATCCTGGCAGGGCAGGAGAGGCAGGGAAGCCTGGAAAAAATGTAAACAGAGAGGTTTACTCAGAAGTGCCACCTCTGTGTTGATGGAGGACGGCAGGATTTCCCGGGTACTGGTTGTGGGGGGTCGGGAGCAGGTGAGGGTTTTGCCCTCCTTTCTGCTAGAGATCCCTGTGTACAACTAGTGGGCCACTGTGTGACACAGAATGCTGGACTAGATGGGCTGAGGCCCGATTCAGCATGGCTCTTCTTATGTTCTTATGTTCTTAAGTAAATCCACAAAGGAGGGCACTTCATCCAAAGTGCCCTCCTTTGCAGATTTACTTCTGAGTAATCCTCTCTGTTTACATTTTTTCCGGGCTTCCAGCCGAAAGAAGGAGCGGGTTTAGGGCTTGCCTTGCCATAATACTTATTGGCAAGGGAGGCGGGAGGGTGGTGAGAGAGAAGGAGGGTGCCCCCCCCCTTACGACCTAATAACGACACTTAAGAAAATCCTGGCCCCTGAAGTTCTATAAAGAAAGTCCACTTCCTGGTTGGCGTTCCAGATGCGGAAATACTCAAAAGTAGCATTTCTTACGAATTTCTTACGAATCATTTCATTTTCATAACTTTTTTCTCATGCCTACAAGCTAAGCATCTAACCATTTGTTGCCCATTCGTGACACCCACAAACAGAATATAGAACCGTAACTTTGACTGGAATCCTCTATGCCAGTTATGAATATATAACCTAGAATTATGCACTCATAACTGTTATGTGTTCTAATATCTACATATCCCATAGTTATGTAGGGACTGTGAAAGTCCCCCAAGCCTTTTTTACCATACAGCAGCCACTGTGATTGATAGAGGTATGTTCTCCCATCAATTAGGAAGCATCTGGCTGATGGACCCATTTACCAGTCAGCTGCAGTCCCATCACACAAGTAATCTCTAGCATGAAGACAAATTGTGACCAGGATCCTGCTTCTGTCCATTTCTCCAGAGATTGCTTATAAGAAGTCATCAAGTCTGACTTGACCATGGTGGTCCATGCCTTAGTTACCTCTAGACTGGATTACTGCAATGCACTCTACGTGGGGCTACCCTTGAAGACGGCCTGGAAACTTCAACTCATCCAATGCACAGCAGCCAGATTAATAACGGGGGCAAATTACAGGGAGCGGTCAACCCCCCTATTTAAGGAGCTTCACTGACTGCTGTTTATTTTCCAGTCCCAATTCAAGGCGCAGGTTATCACCTATAAAGCCCTACACGGTTTGGGACCCGCCTACCTTTGTGACCGTATCTCCCTCCATGAATCAGCCCGAATTCTTCGATCTTTGGGGGAGGCCCTCCTTTCACCCCTGCCAGTCTCACAGGTCTGTCTTGTGGGTACAAGGGAGAGAGCCTTCTCCTCTGTGGCCCCCCGACTCTGGAACTCATTACCCAGAGAGATTAGGAAAGTCCCCACCTTAGAAACCTTTAAAAAGAACCTTAAAACCTGACTTTTCCACGGTGCCTTTGAGGAGTAGCCACACAATCTTATACTATTGTTCCCCTCAATGTTTTTGTCCCTGGAGTACACTCTCCCCTCCCCCCTTATATGAAGGCTTTTTACAACCGTATCTATACGAGCTCTCCCTCGTAAAGAATCTGCTCCTTTTTATCTCACCCTGAGTTTTTAACACTTTATCTTGTACATGCGGCCCGCTCATTGCCACTGTGACTGTGGATATTGTATTTGTATATTGCTCTTTTCCATATATGTTTGCATTTTACTGTGTTGTTGCTTGTGTTTTGATTTCTATTTTATTGTAATTTGTTGTTTGGGCCTGGCCTCATGTAAGCCGTCTCGAGTCTCCGTTGGGGAGATGGTGGCAAGGTATAAAGATTATTATTGTTATTATTATATAAGGAGGAGAGAACATGGGAAGTGTATTACTTCCTGAACAATAGGGGATCAGTAATTGCTTTAGCTGCTTTATGGTAAGTAGGGATTGGTAGGAATTAAGTTTGAATCCATTAAGTAATTTCAATCCACTTCCTCAGATACACCGAGAGCAGTTCCAGACAGCCCAAAATGCGGGACCTGTCTTGCTTTTACCTGAGGCATCCAAATGCCGTCTCAGGTCAAAGCGAATTAATGTGGACACCTGAAAATGACCAGGTATCATTAATTTGACTCCTGGAAAGATTCGGATCTTAAAATAAGATCTAGATCTTTCCAGGTGCTGAGCCTGTAGAGATTGACTCCAGGAGCTACTTTTGCAGTCCTGAGGGTCAATCCCCACAGCCTTCCCAGTTCAAAGGAACCCAAAGGAGTGGGAGGACACACATCCCTGCCCTCCAGCCTCCCCCCATTTTCCCTGCCCCCCAAATAACTTACCAGAAGAGCCTGCCAGCATTGCAAGCCCCTCTTCAGAGCAGTCCTCATGTGCAAAAATGGTATGTCAGAAGGTGAGAGGAGGGATTTTCCTCCCCCCTCACCCAACACACACACCTCCTGACATCATTTTCACATCCCACAGTGCCTCAAAGGGATTAGCTACTGAACCCACAAAACTTGCCCACTCTAGAACTGAACTATATCTGGTCAGTGTATCAGGTCCAGTCTGACAACTGGTGAGAAGAGTCTTCCAAATTTGGCTGATTGGGAAATAAGCCAGAACTTAATCTCTTTTCTACCCAACTTTTTAAAAAAAGTATCACTATTTTTTAATTTCATAAGCAGCTTGAAGACAAATGCACACAAACATTTTCACTGCCTTTCTCTTTTGTTGCTTTTTGTTTTTGTCGTTGTTGGTAAATTGTCATTATTCTTTATTGATGTGGTTGTTTTCCTTAGCTTTGGTAATAATGACATTTTAATGTGTAACATTAGTTTGAATTGACTTTTTCCTGCATTGGATTCATATTTCAAAGGCAAGTAGGTGGTCAGATTCTTGATGTAGTAGATGAGATCTGTGAGAATATGGAATTTGAGCTGTTCAGACCAAAGCTGACTTGAGAATTTTACTAGGCCTACAATAATCAACTGATTGCAACAGACTAGGGACTTCATCACACGGGCAGAAGTAGAAGGACATACATAAGAACATAAGAACATGAGAAGAGCCATGCTGAATCGGGCCTCAGCCCATCTAGTCCAGCATTCCGTGTCACACAGTGGCCCACTAGTTGTACACAGGGATCTCTAGCAGAAAGGAGGGCAAAACCCTCACCTGCTCCCGACCCCCCACAACCAGTACCCGGGGAAAATCCTGCCTGCCTCCATCAACACAGAGGTGGCACTTGGATGTCCATTTCAGTAACTACTGATTCCCTTGGTATCCATGAATCTGTCTAATCCTGCCTTGAAGCTGTCCAGGCTGACAGCTGTCACAACCTCCTCTGGAAGTGAGTTCCATAACCCAATGACCCTCTGGGTGAAGAAATATTTCCCTTTATTAGTCCTAACTTTCCTACCTTGGAGCCTTAGGGAGTGCCCCCTAGTCCTAGTGTTGTGTGACAGAGAAAATATTTTTTCTTTATTCACCTTTTCTATCCCATGCATGATTTTATACACTTCGATCAAGTCACCTCTTAGACGCCGTCTTTCAAGGCTGAAAAGACCAAGGCGTTGCAACCTGATTTCATAAGGGAGCTGCTCCATCCCTTGGATCATTTTTGTTGCCCTTCTTTGTACCTTTTCCAGTTCAGTTATATCCTTCTTGAGGTGCGGTGACCAGAATTGTACACAGTACTCTAGATGTGGCCTCACCATAGATTTGTAGAGAGGCAATACAACATTTGCCGACCTATTTTCGATTCCCTTCCTGATCATGCCAAGCATAGAATTTGCTTTTTTCACTGCTGCAGCGCACTGGGTTGACATCTTCATTGAGCTGTCCACCAAAACCCCAAGATCCCAATTAATTAAGACTTTCTATGGGAAATCTGGACAGTTCAAGGGTAAATGTAACATAATGAAACTTTGAAGGAGAGCCAACCTGCAATATTTGCCCTTAATGATGATGTATTTGAGTGTTATCAGGGTCATTCCAGACAGACCCTATATCCCAGGATCTGATCCCAGGTTTTCTGCTTTAAACTGGATTATATGAGTCCATACTGCCAGATAATCTGGGATAAACAGAAAACCTGAGATCAAATCCTGGAATATAGGGCCTGTCTGAAAGGACCCTCAGTGGAAGGCTGTAGATGATGATGATAATAACAACAACAGAAAATCCTACAATATCTGCTTTGAACTGGGTTATCTGAGTCGACATTGCCATGTATTCCAGTACAAAGTAGAAAACGTGGGAATTTATTCAATTGTGTGGAAGGGGCCCCCTCCCTCCAAGGGGACTCAAGGCGGCTCACAACATGAAAAACAGTATACATGGTATCGGTCACACTCAAAGTCAAGGACTATATTAAACAAACAAATCCAAAAGGATGGATTACAGAAGTTAAAATCAAAATCCAACAGTTCTTGATGACCACTAGAGCTGTTTATATCATTTTCCTAGGTGCCAGTCTTACTTTGCTGGTTCATCACCACCTTAAGTGGGCATTGTAAGCTGCAAGTCTCAGAGTTCAGAGTTGTGGCTCTGAGCAAATACAGTTGTATTTGAGGAATTGACTAAAATAGATTAGAGGCATTTAAGTATTTGTAACAATCAGCGGATTTTCAATATAATGTGAAACTTAGCAGTCCAGTATGCATGCACAGTTGCACAGTGGTGTTAAGAAAGTGAATTTGTTGTATGGATTGCTCCAGGTTAAATTGCTTCACTTGGAATCCTCCAGAGCAGCAATTCACCTTCCAAATAGGCTGTTTCACATGAACAAACTTTTTTTTCAAAACTACGAATGAACCTCTATGGACATATATCTCACGGACATAAATACAATTTGGTGTTTCAGTATCTGCTATTAGCACAAACATTTTTTCAAAATGCAGCAAAATTTGCTGGTATATGTGTGTGTGTCCTTATTATTAAAAATCTTCACCCCTTGGAAAACAATGTTCCAGAAAGTGCTAATTTCTCTACTTCAGCAAAGGATTAAATGTCACCATAAATTATTCCCCTCTACCTGAAAGTTAATGGCTGAAGCTTAGTTAGCTAAAAAAGGGCTGGCTGAAGGCAGCGCTGCTAAGATGAGTCTCACCTTGTCTACAGCACCCAAGGATATATCTGAAAAACTGCCTTAATAGGCAGTAACTAAAGATTCTGCTAAATATAACCTAAGCAGTAGAAAAAATACCCCTTACCTGATCCACTCACCTCACATGTGCATATTCAAAGAGATCATTTCATCTGTTTTATATTCAACATTGATCAGCTTTTACATATGCTCCAGCTGTTCTGGTTTGGCCGGGCCAGTCTCAATTAGTCCTCTATCTTCCCACTCTTTCAGCTGCTTATATATCCCTCCTCCCTCCATCGACCCCTCTTGTCTTTAGGTTGCAGTAAGATGAGTTCAAAGTGCAAGAGTAATTTGCACACAATTAATTCAGGCATGGAGAGAGGAGGGGGGAAAATGTTGATCATGGGCAATTCACACACTCGTAGCCTCAGAAAAATCCCATGATAGTTTTGTTTTGGGGGTTCCATAGGTCTGAAACCGCTTAAAGACACACAACAACAACCAGAAAGAATATGGAAAGTTATTATGTGGACTACTGATCCCAGAATACTCCAGTCAGTAGGATTATCCCAGGTTGGTTGGGATATTCTGTGACTTGTCGTTCAAAAATATATTTTTCAAGTTCAATTTTCCATGATGCCCAAATCCATATTAGAGAATGGACCATTCTGGAGAACCATGTTGCCATGCTCATGGTTTACAAGCTGCAGCATTCCAGGTGCCAGAGACAGGAAGTATGCAGAGCATATCCTAAAATCCTTGCCATCTATGCCACTAAATTAGCTAAAAGTAGTAGAATGGGTTAGTGACAGAATGCATTCTTTTTTTTCCAACTCAGATGAAAATCTCAAATAAAGAACTCTTCAGGCCAGGCTTTATGAGTCACTGGAGTCCATTTTCTAAACTTACATGTTGTCAGGGTGTGATTGTGCATCCAGTGTTTTTAAACTATGAAAATAGGAGATACGTTTTGAGACTGCCACTTTGTTTAGTGAAAATTGTGAATAATAGCAAACCGTACTGGAAAAACAAGTCCTAACACAGTGGTTCTCAACCTGTGGGTCCCCAGGTGTCTTGGCTTACAACTCCCAGATATCCCAGCCAGTTTACCAGCTGTTAGGATTTCTGGGAGTTGAAGGCCAAAACATCTGGGGACCCACAGGTTGAGAACAACACAGCGTTTCTCAACCTGGGAGTCGGGACTTCTGGGAGGGTCATGAGGGGGTGTGGGAGGGGTTGCCAAAGACCATCAGAAAATACAGTATTTTCTGTTGGTCATGGAGGTTCTGTGTGAGAAGCTTAACCCAATTCTATCATTGGTGGGGTTCAGAATGCTCTTTGATTGTAGGTGAACTATTGATCCCAGCAACTGCAACTCGCAAATGATGAAATCAATCCCCCCCCCCCAACCCCACCGGTATTCAAATTTGGGCATATTGGGTATTTGTGCCAAATGTGGTCCAGGGAATTAAATGCATCCTGCATATCAGGTATTTACATTCAGATTCAGAACAGTAGCAAAATTACAGTTGTGAAGTAGCAACCAAAAATAATTTTATGGATGGTGGTTACCACAACATGAAGAACTGTATTAAGGGGTCAAAGTATTAGGAAGGTTGAGAACAACTGGTCTAACATAAGCATAAAGTCATGTGGAGGACTTAGGAAATGCTCAGAGGGGACATAGTTCATTGGATGCAGGTAGATGAAACCACATGAGCTGTACCATATTCCCAATCTAGTTACCTAATGGACTTCAAAGGTGAATTATTGCTTTTCTTTTCCCTTGCTGAGACATAATTTCCTTCCATAGGGAAGGGAGACTCAAGTGTTCCAGAAGTAGCCTTTAAAGCTGATTCTAACTTCGGTTTCATCATTTCCGGAATGCTATATTTGGTATCTCTGGCCTAAAGGAATAATCGAAATCTGAGGAAGAGAGATGAAATTAGAGATCATCTTGGATTCAGCACAGCCCCCATAAATTCTTAAACTTGGCAAGGATCTGCAAACTCTGGAAACATCTGCAACTAAAAAGCTACAAGTATATTTGCTGTAAGCCACATATGCACACATTTATAGATTTGTGGTGCCACCTCAGAGATAACCTCATGGAGAAGTACTACTTCGGTGTTTTGCCTAGCATTTTGCTTTCATCCACAAAACACATGAGAAACCGCACTAACGTGATGCTCTTGCAAGTGGTAACATTGTGCAGAATTGTGTTCAGGACCCATTTTACAAACAAAGGAAGTTTTGAATTTGCCTTAAGACCAAACTAGACTTAGGGATTAGTAAATTGCAAAGGTGTCTCCTGAGACTACTTCCCAACTGCTTACTGACCACATCATAAAGTATAAAATTAAATGTAGTTAAGAGCCATGGAGTGACTATGATTAGCCATAATTTGTTTTCTTTATTGTAAGTCCATTGTCTGCATGCTACCAGCTGTGAAATTGTGCAATAAGCCATAATTAAATGGTGAAACAGAGTAAACAGAACTAGTTTAACGTGATTTGGTGCAGTAAGAAACACAAGGTGACTTTTCAAGTTTTTATTAGCACAAAGCGGGGAAAACAAATAGACAGTGAAACCAATGGCTCAAATGAGTCCACTGTGGAGGCAAAATGTTGCTAAAGGTCAGGTGCACTAAAAGGTAGCAGTGCTGCAATGGGAAACTTAGAAGGTCATTTCTTTTCAGCTCACTTGATGCATCACAGGCTGCAATCTTGCATATGGGTGTATCACTGCAACCCATCAACCCATTTGAGTTCAGCAGGCACCAAGAATCACAGCTCAGATGAAGAATCAAGATTCTCTTTATGTAACTAAATAGTTGCAATGGGGTATCTTCTCTGACTGTACTGTTTTCATGAACAGAAAAATGAAGAAGGGAAACTTCCTTCCTCTTGCATCTCCCTACATCTGGAGAGGACTGAGACTGCTGGAGCCAGCTTTCAGACAGGGAGCTGCAACATAAGTAGCAGCCAATTGATAGGAAAATGCTGGATCTGACCCATGGCTGCAAGAGGCAGAGCTGAACCCCATGGATATAATAATGAATGAGCAGAATGACGACTTCCACTGTTCTTTGGCAAACTAAATAATGTTTCTCTTCCTAATAACGTGATTGCATTTGAGGGTGGTATTGGGACACATTTAGGGCCGCATCGACACTGCCATATAATGCAGTTTAATTGCATTCTATGGATCTACACTGCCATACGATGCAGTTCAGTTTAGTTAAACTGCATCATGAACTGCATCATATGAAAGTGTTGATGGGATCTAAAACTCTGGTACACACATCAAAAAGCCTAACAATTCCTTGAACATTGCCAATTACTTAAGAAATACTACAGAAAAAAGAACTACAGCTTCACCGTCCCCTTTGTTTGTCAAAGGCAACCTTTCCAAATCTACTCCTTGCCAGCTGCACCCTGCTTATAGGATCTTTAAACTGATGCTGGAGCTATTGGCTTGACTCTACTAGCTCCTGTAGCGGGTTTAACTTCTGGCACCTCTTCACCATGCTTGTACACACTTATGGTGACATCTACCATCTCGCCACCATATTTGTTCTTGACATTGATGCTGTACTTTCCCGAATCCTCCGATGTCACTCCTTTGATTACCAAGCTGGCATACTTCCCTTGCTCCAGTTTCACTGCATAGTGGTCATTCAGTTCCAGCTCCTTGTCATTCTTGAACCAAACCACTTCAGGGTCTGGACTGCCAAATACTGTGCAGGTCAGATTCAGGGTCTAAGAAAGCATAGGAAGGAATACATTTTGTCTCTCTTTAGTAGTGCGGAACATTAGACCAACAAAACAAGACCATCAATGGCTGACAATCCCAAAATAAAGGCAGGAAGAATAGACAGGAAGTGATTGCAAGGAAAGTTTTCCACATCCTCTTTTCTATTGGGGGCGGGGGACTGGGTGAACAGGAACTAGGCGAACACACTAAAAACTCATAAAAACCACTGTTTCCCTTCTCTTTTAGAGTTTCTGTTGTTCTGTTCCCTCTCTGACTTATTTGAAGGAACATTTGTCTTTTTCAGCCCTTTCACTGTGAGCTAAGGCAGTGTTTCTCAACCAGTGTGCCGGGGCACACTAGTGTGCCGTGAGTGATCATCAGGTGTGCCGTGGGAAATTGGAACCTCCAGGAAGGGGGGAGGAGAGTCTAGTGTGTTAAAGTATAAAAACCCTAAGAAACCTACCTTGATAAAGGCACAAAATTACAAACACCCCCCTCCTCACCCGTTGTCTACTTGGTCTCTCCCTCTCCATGCATTGGGAAGGCCCGTCTCCCTTTCCCCAAGTAGAGACCTCCTCTTGCCTCCTGGGGGTTCTGTGTGGGAAGTTTGGCCCAGTTCTATCATTGGTGGGGTTCAGAATGCTCTTTGATTGTAGGGGAACTATAAATCCCAGCAACTATAACTCCCAAATGTCAAGGTCTATTTCCCCTGAACTCCATCTGCGTTCATATTTGGGCATATTGAGTATTCATGCCAAGTTTGGTCCTGATCCAACATTGTTTGAGCCCACAGTGCTCTCTGGATATAGGTGAACTACAACTCCAAAACACAAGGTCAATACACACCAAACTCTTATAGCATTTTCTCTTGGTTATGGGAGTTTTGTGTGGGAAGTTTGTGTCTTTCTGCCATTCCTGCCAGGATATCAATGTTGAGTTCATCGAAACAGGCCCAGGCTTCACATTGAGTGTATAGATACATTTTAAAAACATATTAACTACAGTATATGTATTACTGTGCTAGAGTGTCATTTTGTGTCATTTTGGTTGGTGGTGTGCCCCAGGATTTTGTAAATGTAAAAAGTGTGCCGCAGCTCAAAAAAGGTTGGGAAACACTGAGCTAAGGTATATGCAAAGCACATAAAGGGCAGGGTTTGATTTTTTAAAATGGAATAATGTATATGCTGGGCACATTAAATAATAATGCTCCTGCTTTGTGTTGACATAAATGAACGCCTTGCTTTAAAGACCACTGGGGAATTAATAGGCTCTTTTTGTATGTTTGTTGTTGAACATGAATATACATGCTCTTGCACATTAAAAGTCTCTTTTCTACTTCCCCTGTGAGCTAATGTTCATCCAGAATCTTTTTAAGCCTTGATGCTATTCACTGATTTGGATAAAAGCTTGGACTTAAAAAAAACTTACCAAAGAAATGCACTTCAGAAAGTTTTCATGCTTTTCCACAACCCTTTCCTCCACCCAAGGGGATATATATATACAGTATTTGTGAAACTGATCCCTGACCTGTACCTCAGATTTCTATAAGATAAATCTAGATAATAAAATGTATCCTTGCCAGGAACAAATCCAGCCAAATTGCTATGATGCTGCACAAAGGTGAAAGGCTGGAGCAAAATCTTGTCAGTGCTAAGAACAGGATGCAAATGTTGGAGAGTGGCACTGTAGCAATACTAACATTTGGATCACTGCACTGCCACAAGGGTGGTATGCTGACATTATTTGTTCAGATCTTGATCCGTTATGCTGCTTTGCCAACAGATGACAATAAGTGGTTTATAGGGATGTTTTAAAGACAAATTAAACAGTTGAAAAGCTTGTTTACTTTTCCCCACCAGAACAAACTTTGCTTTAAGATAGCCAAGATAGCCACATTGTGTATTTTAGCTTTACCTTGCCTTCCATTATGGTGACAACATCAGGTAATCCACCAATCACTTTACCACGATCTATAAATATAAAAAGATAAAATGTATCATATAATCATTGCTGGTATCAAATACATCATATAATCATTGCTGGTGCACCTTACTGACAATAGAGTAAGCATGCAGAATATTGGTCTCCTCAAAGTTTTCACCCATCTGTTATGTATTTTGTTTAAATGTTAAGACAAAAAGTTTGAGTCACCAGCTAATTCAACAAAGGCCCCATCTACACTGTCATTATAATCCCAATCAAACTGCATTATGTTGTCATTTAATCCAGTTAAATGAAACTGCATTATAGGAGTCTACATTGATCATATAATGCAGTTCAATCTTCATTATAATAGCAGTGTAGATTGGGCCTTAAACTCAGAAAATAAGTAAACTATGACATTTGTATATAAAGCAAATTATTAATAGTAAAATCTATTCTGTGCCATTTTATGCTATATTTAACACTCTCCATTTACAAAGTTTTTTGTACAGCAAACACTATCACACCACTCCTTTATAGTACATTACTTCATTTGAAATTCACTCCAGCTAGTGTGTTGATCTGCATAGATAGCCATCGTATGATTCATCCTCACCAAAATGATACATAGCTTACTAGCCCACCACACATAAATGATAATACCTAATATTGGTTCCTCTGTAAACAATTTACTTACTCTTCTCAGCAAAAGCAGCTGCCCTAAAGTAGAGAGAAAGGGAAACAAAAAAAAAAGAATTATTATCAAATACAAGTGACATAGATAGACAAGATAAAGTAACTGCAATGAATTTACTTACTTGAGTCTCTGGAATTCTGCATAGGCATCATCATAGGCTACAAAGAAACACATTTCAGCATTATATATTACTACGTAAAAGGATTAAAATACAATACATATTTAATGGTTTGTGATGCTGTGTTTTAATGTATGTATTTTATAGAGTTTTGAGCAGAATTCGTTCCTACTGTTTCTACTATTTTTTCTGTGTCTTCCGTTTCTTCGGAAGCACAAAACGGGAAGCCCCCTCCCCACATGAAAATCCGCTTGGCATGAAAGCCTGCTTTTGTGTGCATCCAAACTTGCCTCCTTGCCTTAGAAAGAGAGTGCTTGTGTGGTGGGGCATGCAGGCAGGCCCGGAGCTTGGCTGCAGGCACGCTCCAGGCCTGCCTGCACACCCTAGCAACTGGCATGCCTGCAGCTGAGCACTTCTTACACTAGAGTAGAAACAGCAGGTTCCAGGTAAGAAGAACGCATGCCAAGAAGGGGAGCCAGTGGGTAAGAAGCCCCCCCTCCATGGTCCAATTTTGGGGGCCCGAGCCAAAAGAACAGAAAGCAACCCTCCTGATTTCGGAAGGCTCACAATAATGGATTGCCCCCCCCCAAAAAAAATCTGGGACACAAAACAGGGCAAGGTGTATCCCGAATGTACATGTCTAGTATTTTACATTTTATGGTGATGTATTTTAACTGTGTTGTGTCCCACCTCAAGCCATGAGGAGGGACAGATAACCAATAAAGATGATGATGATGATGATGATGGAAGTTGGAACTCTGGTTTTAACATGCTTGGCATAACATAAACATATATTACTTAATGAAATGCAAAAAGAGGATTTCTGTACTGTACAGCAGACCATCTTTACAATGAGATAAATACTGTTGTCAAAGTTTCCTACCTTGCCCAGATAGATCAATTGTCCTCTTATGGGCTTCCTTGCCATCAAATAGCTCAAAGGTGTATTGCCCTTTATCTTTTTCTGTCGGCTCACAAATCTGCATCCAGGCAACTTCATCACTCCCTCCGATCCTCATCTTTTCACTAGAAGAAATCTTAGATTCCCTAAGAAAATAAACATAGGCAGTTTTCAGAGCATACTGGCACAGTTTTGATGGACCTGGCCATAAAATGTATGGCCATTATGTTTCAAACCCCTTACAACTTGTCCAAACCACCCAAGCATGCTCTTGGGCATCTCTTTCTTTAATACCATAAGGTTAGGGTTCAGGGCAAGTCCTATCATTAAATAGAATGAGGTAATTGCCTCAGGCAGTGTATTTGTGCCATCATGAAAGAGCAGCAAGTTGTTAATTACGTACTGTACTGTTGAGTTATTTTTACTGTTAGAGATGGGGAGAGTGCGATGGCATTTTACGCTTGTTCCAAAACAACCTGGCTAACTTTGAGTATTTTGCTTTAGGTGGAGGTCTTATTTATTGCTGCAGCTCAAACGTCAAAGTTCTTGGGATGGAAGAATCTGTCAGTTTAAGTTTCTTATTTTCCCCATGTTCAGTTCATTGTTTCTTGCACATCATGCCTTTCTTTCAACTTGGGAATTTGTAAAAGTCATCATGCTATTAGAAATGTATCATGATGGTCTTTGAAGGACTTTTTAAATGAATTTAATGAATTCACATTTCTTGCAGTCTACCAATAGTTTCATCATTTTAAATATATTTTTATATTTATTTATTTATTTATACGTTTGTTTTTGTACAGTTTTTAATCTAGACGATCTTTAATAAGTTGTGGATTCCCATCATTGGGAAAGCCAGAATGGAAAAGAATAAAATAATGTCATGAAGGATTATTATAATTCCCGCAATGTACATATTCCTCTGTGGAGGTTTTCTTAACATACACAAGTGTGCCCAATAGGCCCATCTTCTAACAAGCAGTTTTCATTAATGAAATGCTCTTTGGTTTGTTTATATGGGTTGCCTAACAATCACACTGTTGTGCATTCGTTTCTCTAAGTGTAAACACTTAGAGAAAGTCCTTGAAGAATAACTATGTTCTAGTCTCTATATTGATTCAAGAAATACAGTAAATTCAGTTTCAATCCAAAAATCAATAAAATCCACTGGTGCAAGGGTAAAGTCCTTTAAAAAAGTGAAATGAAAGTGTCCTAGGGCATGGACCAGGGCCTAGAAAAGCCATGTACTTTTCCATTCAATCAATTCATAAACAGCTCCAACATCAAGAAGCACAAGATGGGTTGCAGACTAACCCACAAACCAACAATAGCTAAAATCAATGTCATGCTAGCAAGCATCCCTCTGTAGCCTTTGGTAGAGTGCAAACTCCAGCAGAACAAGTATAGACAATGCATGGAGGGCCACATGGGAAATCACTCCCCACACTGATAGACACATTTTCATATACGATCCCATTCAATGCAGCAGTGATACCTCATCAAACTACAAGCCCAGGATGTAACCATTGTGGTTAAAATGGAAACACAGTGCTATAGTTGTGTAGTTTGAAAGGGATCCTAGTGAATTTATTCTGCACCTGCAGTCATGTGACGATTCCGTAGACAATTTCATAACTGCTGTAATATTCGGTTTTTCCCCTAGAGCACAAGCTTTCGACCCACACCCAGTCCTCTTTTCTTGGTTTCTTCCTCTGTCATTCGGATCTTATTTTATATTTTTCTTTGACCTGTACATATCTCCGGCTAATAATCTACATCCAGCTTTAAAGGCTTTCCCCCCACTTTTGCAGAAAGAACATCTGTCACCTAGGGATGGCTCTATTACTTCTGCTATTTATCATTTATAGTGCTTTCAAGATGTGTGTGGCATTTTCAGAGTAAAATAAGAGGCAAAACATGGAGGCGTGACAGCAAGGGGAAGGGAAAAGAAAGGAGATGAAAGACAACCCAACAGGAGAGCAAGACGTAGGATTAGATTAGTCAAAGTTCTGTGAGTAAAAGCCGGAAGCGAGTAGAGGCAGAGTGAGAAAATAAGCCTTTCAGCTCAGTAGCATACCGTCTATGCTGTATATTATGTGGACTTCATTTAACTATAGTGAACAATGTAAAGTTGTAACTTTTTAATCTTGGTGAAGAGAAGACTGGGAAGTGAAACGATTGCACTCTTTAAATATCTCAAGGGCTGTTTCAGAGAGGAGGGGGCAGGCCTGTTCTCTGCTGCCTCAAACAGTAAGGTTTTCTTACAAGGCAGAGGATAAATTTCAGAAGGAATGTCCTGAAGTAAAACTGGTCTGGGAATGGATTCAATTACCTAGAGAAGTAGTGGGGTCTCCTTCTTTCTCAAAACTCGGTTGGACAGCTACCTGCATCCTGCAAAGAGCAGGGGGCCGGATGCAATGGTCTGTGGAGCCTCTTCTAACTCTATAATGACTCTACGGCTTCACTAGAATACAGGCACCCCCGATGGTATAATGGGTTACGCCCTTGTGCCAGCAGGACTGCTGACCGACAGCGGTTCAAATCCGGGGGGAGCAGGTTGAGCTTCCTCTGTCAGCTCCAGCTCCTCATGTGGGGATATGAGAGAAGCTCCCCACAAAGATGGCAAAACATTAAACATCCAGTCATCCCCTGGGCAATGTCTTTGCAGACGGCCAATTCTCTCACACCAGAAGAAACTTGTAGTTTATCAAGTTACTCCTGACACAAAAAACCCCTAGAATACTAAGTTTCCATTGCAATGGCTTGGGGTGGATGCAAAGGTAGGCTCTGCCCATCATGCCAAAAATCCTAGATGTGCTCTCCCCTATCTTCTGATATACCTGGGAATAATGACTGCCTGAAACGCTACCAAGCTGCTATTAGTACAGGCAATTATGTGATATAAATTGATAATATATGGTAACTCCCTATTATGGTCCTATGTAAAGAAAAAAAGCACATCATCCACTGACTTCAGGTTATGAGGCAGTTTAAGAGAGGGCACGATTGTATTTCCTGCCACCTCATCAAACTTACAGCCCACCCTCCTGTCATTTCATGGGCAACCACTAAAATGCTGCACTTGTAGCTGCCTTAGAACTTCAAAGTTGGAGCAGCTGGGATGAAAAGTAAATTCTTGCATCTATATAGATATCCTTTAAATCAATGTAATAAATATATGCACTCAAACAGCTGCCATCAGATGACTTCTGGTCATCGCTCCTGCCTCTCACCCTGGTCACAGAACTACAGAGCAATAGTAAAATTGTGCAGATCTATAATCTTGAATTTAACCAAAATATCACTTAAAACCCATTATTTTGGCTCAAAACAACATGTTGTTGGGTTTGTTCTGTTTCAGAGCTTGCCATGGAGGAAAGGGGCTGTCTTCCCTCTTTACAGAAGTGCATAATAACACCTTCCCTTTGCAAATTTCTTTTTTCAAAAATTATTAATGACAGATATAGTGCAATAGAGTCATTGTAGAACAGAGAACAGGCAATTTTCCTTTGCTGGTTTGTTACAATTATAATATTGTATTTAGCAGAGAGCTCCAATTCCTGTTTATAGAAATGCATGATTAGTCCTTCCTATGGAAAGAAGTGGTTTAGAACAGCATACTTGTTTCAATGGTCCAATGGATTCTGATGCAGAACAATTGGATCCCATGGAAAACAATGGTTTAAAACAGCATCCCTGTCTCAAGGGTCCAAGTAGTTTAGATGTAGAACTATTGCATTCCATGGATTCTGGCAGATTAGCATGAAGAAAAAAAATGGGGTGGAGGCTTATTGTCTATGTGTGATGAAGAAGATAGCAGGTGCTATGGGAAAGCACTAAAAGTCTGGGGAGAGAAGAATGAATGAAAATGAGCGAGGGAAGACTGGAAGGTATTATCAGCTCCCAATTCCTCTCTTTACTTAACTTAGCAATGCCTTTCAATATTGCCATTTGATAAGGTCCTTGGAAAGAAATCACTCAAACAAAAATGAGTGATACCTGGGATAGACACCTCTAATGGTTTCTCTTGCTCCATATTCATATTTAATGATTTAGTCAGTCAAAGAGCTGAAAGGTTCTGGTTGTATATCTGAGAACATTTCCCCAACCCTGCGAAATGCTGCACTTGTAGCTGCCTTAGAACTTCAAAGTTGGAGCAGCTGGGATGAAAAGTAAATTCTTGCAGCTATATAGATATCCTTTACATCAATGTAATAAATATATGTACTCAACAAAATCCTTTTAACATGTAATGTGACTCAAGTTCTGGTGAGATGAGAAATATAATATGATTAATCTCTACAAGGGAATGTGATGTGTCACATTTTGTTCATCACAACACACTTTTCCTTCAAGGATTTTTCAAGATCCCAATTTGTAGCATATTTTCACCTCTTCTCCTTTTTTGTCTAAGGAAATTGACATGGTCTACCCAATGGAAGTTGGTGGCTCTTATGCAGTGTGATGATGAATCTGATCTGAATTTTATTCAGAACTTTAAAGCGCTATTCATGGGATAGAGTTCAACGTTTGGCAAAACAATATTATACCTTGGGCACCTCCTTAAATGTTAAGACTAAAAGCCAGAGTGGATTTAATACTCAGTGATGCTGGAGAAACTAGCATTCACTTGATCAACCAAACAATTAGAACAATATGCTTGATGTTGGTGACTGAAGAATTGGCTTACAAAAAGTAATTGTCTTACAAGTTCATTGGGAATCTAATTTATACACAGAAAAGATATATCTGGAACATGAATAAGGAAATACCTAGTACTAGGGCACAAGAGAAGCACATGCACATACACACATTCCCCAAATATATTTCCATCCAGAAATCACCTGATCTCAGTAGCTAACACATAGATAATTGCAGCCTACTTTCTCCAATGGTACCTCCATTAACAATGTAATAGAAAGTTTAGATACCTTTTGATATGCTAAAAATTAGTTAAAATGAGGTGACTTGAGCTAATGATGACAAAGCCCTAGGAGAAAAGGGGGGAAATATTGATAATTTAGCTCTTGCTTTACTAGCCTAGATTCAGCTCACTGAACCAAGCAGACCTCTAGATGGAAACTTGGTTAGATTCCCCACAGTGCAATGAGTAGATGATTGCATGCTGGCTTTAGGATTTGTTTTATGCTCCCTGCTATGCAAAGTGTTGGGATGATTCAAGGCTGATTAGGGATTTGCCTGCAATGCTGCCAGCTGTGCTGATGACAGTATGAAAAACAGGGACAGCCTCGTTTTTATGAAGAATTTCGCTTATTAGAGGTTGTTGGGGGTTTTGGTAAGCAACTTAGAAAGGAATACCAGGGGCTTAATATTTTCTCTCCCTTTATAATATCACTGTTGATGCTAGAGTATACATCACTATGTCCATGCATGTCAGGCAAAATCCAGGACTTGAGTCTCACTTACTTATGATACCAACTTGCTTTCATTTCCTCTGTGTAGTACGTCATGTAACACTGAAGTCTTATTCCTTCCGGAGTGCAGTGGATCTTCAGTTCAGAAGCAGATTTACCTGAAAGTTTAAATCTTTGTTTAAACCTTTGGTATTAAGATATCAAATTAGGATAAACAAAAATAGATTCTTAATTTAATTATTTTTGAACACCAACATTCACATTTCAGTCAGTAAAAAAAAGGTGGGAAGTACTTCTATGAAAGAACTGCCCCTGTGTTACTAGTGTTAATTACTACATTTTCTTAAGAAAAAGGCAAACTATTTTTAAGAGTTACTGTTATTATATAATTTGCACATGTTGTCATAAATATCAGGAAAAAGAGAGTAATGACTAAAGTGAAATGTCAGAAAATTCTGATTGTAAATCTCAAAGTACAATAATGATCCATGTACACAAAGTCCAGATACATCCCTGGACTTTGTGAAACCTAGATTGCACTAAACCCCATTGAAATGAAGGACTTCTGGACCAAGAATACCATAGATATGCACTGCAGGACTTGGAAAATGCCTACAGATGCCACGTTTTGTTGGAAGTGGGTAAATTAAACCACAAATACCAGTATACAGTCTCCACAGATACAGTGATACTGCAACTGCTGAATGATGAGGAGGAGGAAGAGGAAGAGGAGGAGAAGGAGGATGGCTGACATATCATTGAGCAGCAATATATTGATGCACAGACTTATCTGTGTATGTGCCTTCATTGTCTGTTGAGTTACAGCGACACATACATTTTATAGGTTTTTATTAGGTCTATGCATTCCTCATTGCTCAATATTCATGTTTATTATGATCATGACACTATTGCTACAATCAAAAATCCCCCATCTACCTTAATAGCCAACAAATGCACCAAATCGATGGCAAGTTGACAGCAGAGAGCCACCATGTCCTCCCCAACATGTTTCCTTCATGCCAGAAGCCTTTTTGCTATTTTCACAGTCCAAAGAAAAAGGAGAAAGCCAGTAGCCTTGGAGAAGCAGGCTTCCCAACCATGAACACTGAAGCTGCAGGCTTAAATTAGACCCTCCCATAGAAGAAATATACATATCCTCCCATTTCCCACACAGGCTTGAGTTACTTTCTCAATACTGCAGACCCTGACTTATTTAATGCTTATGGTGTTTTGCCTTCTTTGTCCCAACTTTGTAGGTGTTGTATGGGACAAGATCCAGTTGAGTAGGGGGACTACCCAATCATTCCCCATAGGGAATATTGGCACACATGACTATGCTCAAGGTCATGTTGCTGCTCCATGGCTGGTAGCAAGGAATAATACTGAAATACTAATGATTAGTTACTGGATCTGTACTTCAAGCCAGGTTACACAATTACAGCTGTCAGAATAATAAGGTTGAGGCCTTTTCACTTCCAACTAAATGTTGTACACAAGTTTAATGGTGCTGTCTGTGCAGGGCACCAATTCTTTACTGTTATCCCCACAGATGGACGGTTCCTATCCCACTTTCTGAAAATGATGCAAAAATCAAAGGTAATAAATTCAGAATTTAAAAAACCAAAATGCATTCAGAATGTTAACTGCATACCAAGAAGAAGATACTGATTTCTTGAGATTATACAAATGTCAATATTCCCATCACTTCTGAAATACTGAAAATACGTGTCTTTACTTAAATTTAATCAGGTAGAAAGAACTTTTATTTACTCACCACTGACTCTACTCAACCCCAGGATCATGTCATCATAAACTGAGAAGAGCAAGAGAAACAACATCTGGTCAATATGAGAAATACAGCTGTGTTGTTTTATATGAGAAAACACTATGCAAATAATGTCGTTATTTCAAAGAATCCTAGAATTATAGACTGAAAATGATCCAAATGGTTATCTAGTTCATCCCTCTGCCATAAGCCCCCAATTCCGTGCCAGTGTAGGAACCCACAAGTAACACATTCTTTACAAGAGAGACTTCAGAAACATCTAGATTTGTCATTGTTCATTCTTATAAGTATTTCTGCCTAGCATGTTTAATCTTGATATGTATGGATTTGGATAAGCCTGAATGAAACCAGTTCAGATTTTAAATTTGGAAATTCACATCTGGTTGGTAGTGTGTTCCCCAGTATTGACACTTAACAATATTGGAGTCATTTTCATATCTGGGTGAGGGATTTCAAATTGTAGCAAAGGCAGCAGTATCAAAGATGCTGTATAATGGCATTTGATATCCTGAAACGGTAGACATTTTGAATGTTTCTGAAAATCTGTAAGAATTTCCAAAATTGACCTGCTGAACTCAGCAGACAAGGAAGCAAAAACTGAACTGTTCATAATTGTGGATTCAATTTTTCTACTTCAAAACTGTCCCTCAAAATGCATATACCATATTAAAGGGAAATGTGGTATTTATTTTTTAAGGTTATGGTCAGGCTGTAAAGACTATTTGTATTTTTGACTCCCCAAGGTTGTTTTTTATTGTGTCAGAAGTGACCCGAAAATACACTGCAAGCCGCTTCTGGTGTGAGAGAATTGGCTGTCTGCAATTATGTGGTCTAGGGGATGCCCGGATGTATTACCAGCCTGTGGGAGGCTTCTCTCATGTCCCCACATGGAAAGCTGGGGCTGACAGACAGGAGCTCACCCTGTCTTGTGGATTTGAACTGCCAACTTTCAGATATTCAGGTCAGCAGTTCAGCCAGGAATGGGTTTAACCCATTGCGCCACTGTGGCTCCTTGTGAAAAAGTGTGCCTTAGTGTGTTGAAAACCAGCAGCAGCAGCAATTAGAAAAAAAATGTTGGGTCTGTTTTTTATACAAATTTCTTTGGTAACAGCAACAAAATAACTTTATAAAATGTGCGCAGATTAAGATAAAATGCAAAAAATAATACTGTAGAATTCTCCATTTGATAGAAGATTTGTGACCCTACCACTTTGTAATACCTGTTCGAATATGTGTTTGAAAGTTTGCATTGACTTTCTGTGTCACATTGATAAACTGATGCAACTGTAGGCTGAAATAATTAATGACTGGAAAAAATAAAAATTTGGCCAAAGCGGAATTTGTACATTTTCCCATTTTTATATGGTCACATCAGTGGATGAACTCAAAATTAGAAGCCAGCAACTCATCTTTTACTCTGCATTTACCAAATTGATCTCCTAGCTGTGTTTGCTGTTTGAAACAGTGTGAAAACCTCTCGGCTTGTGAATCTATTCAAAAAGCCTCTCCAGCCATCTTAGTCCTGGTTGTCCACCTTCTCCCAGCTCAAACATACTGCAAATGAAGTCAAGAGCAAGAGCAAAACCCTAGAATTAAAGTGTCAAGAAGACTTAATTTCCACACCGGAAAAAAGAGTTGTGATCTATACATTTCCCTCTGTAGCAGGTATGGGAAATCTTCAGCCCTCCAGGTGTTTTGGACTTCAACTCCCACAATTCCTACCAGCCTAATGACTGTTAGGGATTATGGGAGTTGAACTCCAAAACACGTGGAGGGCCGACAATTGTCCATACCATAACATCAACAACATTGATGTTGTTTCTATACAATGTTATATATGGGGCAAAATGGAATTTACCTTTTCCTGATACATCAAGAGCAGAAATATCTTGACCTCTGTCATCTGACAATGTTGCCTTATATTCACCTTGTTCCTTTTTAGACAGCTAGAAATAAAATACAGCAATGTTGTTGGGCATCTTAAGTGAAAGGAAGTTTTTGCATGCTTGCTGCTACATTTTCTGTTTCAGAAATATTTGTTTTTAATTTTGACTAAACAGAAATTACATGGAAGGACACAAAGATGAGATGACAGTTTTAATCTACTACTTAAAATTAACTAAGCTACCTATCTTAACTTTTTTTAAATTCTAGTCGCATCAATATTCAATCACTGTAAACCAAAACAGCCTTTGTAAAATTGAAAGAACTATTCATTTTTAAAGAGAGGCATTTAGAGTTGCATTGAAATATTTACCTTCTCAGTTTTTCCACATATTCCCATTGTATACATATGGGAGGTAGTTTAAGATAAAAGACTCAATACAGAATAGCAGTGTGTATTTACTCAGAAAACTTACTGAATTCAGTACAGCTTATTCCCAGGTAAGTAGATATTGGATTGCAGTCTAAATTAAACAGTCATTAAGGCTTCTTAAACTAGCAAGTGCTACTAGTCTAGATAAGTCTAGAGTAGATCCCATGGAAGTTATAGAAAATATAGAGGGAATTTTATTGAAATCAGTAACTTATTTTGAAATTAAGGGCATGATACAGTTAAACTCAGTGTTTGTAAGTCCCATAGATTTCAGTGCAGCTGAACAAGAAAATGCTTTACCCTTCCAATGCAAACTATAGGGTTTATGCTAAGCTTTAACTAGATCACGTCTATAATTAGGATCAAGCTGAGAGTTAGTGAATTCTTATTATAAGCACTTCTCTCACAAAAGAGATACTATAAAAATTAAGAGCAGCTAGTCAAAAGATCAAGTGTCTCAAGCGAGGTAATTAAAATACAGCAGTCTCATGTGGGAATAACATATTATAACAGACTCACACTTCACGGAATGTGTGCATATATTGAATAAAAATAGAAGCAGAAAGGTTAGCGCGTTACGTGAAGACTGCTGAATAGTATTAAAGATCTCGTTCTGTACCACGACACAGTACCTTTTTATAGAGCTGAAGCTAAAAGCCATTTAAAAAAGCTTCTGGGTAAAATCATTTCCTTAAACTAAAGAAGAAATTGTGAAGAAAATAAAAAACAAACACCCAAAATGTACATTAATGGCACATTAAATTAATTGCTACTTCTGATTTATTTATTTTTTTCATGTCAGGAGCTCAAATTGCTTCTGGTATGAGAGAGTTGGCTGTCTGCAACGATGTTGCCCAGGGACGCCCAGATGTTTTACCATCCTGTGTGAGGTTTCTCTCATGTCCTTACATGGGAAGCTGGAGCTGACAGAAAAGAGCTCACCCTGCTCCCCGGATTCAAACCACCAACCTTTCGGTCAGCAGTCCAGCAGGCACAAGGGTTTAACCCATTGCACCACCGGGGGCTCCACATCTGATGTTGTTGTATGCCTTCAAGCCATTGAACGTTGATGGCAATTCAAAAGCAGACCTATCATGAAATTTTCCTGGCAAAATTTGTTTAAAGGGGATTTGGCTTTGGTCCCATCTACATTGCCCTGTAATGCAGTTCAGTGAAGATCAGCATCATTACATGAGACTACACTGACCAGACAATGCAGTTTCGGACTCCAATCACTACACCATATTTGTTCTGACATGGAGAGTATCAACGAATAAAGCAGACAAAATTAATATAAGAAAGAGTAAAACACTTTTGGAGAGTTCCAAGCACTTAAACAGCTGCCAAACTTCTTTCTCTAAAGGGGACAGTGAGATGAAGAGAATATGTCTATACATCGGGGGAAATGATGCTTCTCAAAACCGTTTTGAAGTAAGGATTGTTTTCTTCTCAAGCCTAATGATGAGTAACAGTGAAATGCACAACAGCACTTAAAAGCCAATTTTAAACTACCTCATTCACCCTTCCCATGTACCAAAGGTGATCAGAAAAAAAACCACTTGCTGACCATAGATTATTAGCTGTGTATACAGTGCATGGGGAAAGGGGACAAGTCCTATAAATTTTAACTCAACTTCCACTCTAAAGATTTCTTAATTCCAAAATAACAGTAATTAGGGACATCAACTGAAGATGTATAACAGCTTTTAAGAAGACAGGAAATACATGGTGGGAAGCGAGAAAACGAAAATAAATTTACAGGTACAGCTGTTTGACATTCTCCTAAGTTATTTTTTAGGTAAATAATATATAGAGGATGGATTTGTAAAAAAATATGCTTTTGCACTAACTTTTTGGACATGAATATAAAGGTATGGGGTGATGGGAAGAGTGGACAGTATGTTTCCATAGGAATTTCTGGAGTTTCCTAGCAAGTACAGAGCTGGAGACGCCACATGTCCCTGGCCCCTGTGCCATTTCGCTGACAGTCGCGAAATGGCACAGGGGCCTCTTTTCCCCAGCAGATGGGGACAAGGCGCTCTGTCCCTGTCCCCATCAGATGAGAGAAAGGATAAAACCCATTTACTTCTCTCTTTACATAGTGAAGATTCTTACCTATTTAAGATTCGTCTCATTAGAGTTTCTTGCTTTTGGATCATTTTTCAAATATTTCAGATGTTCTTTCTATCCTTGCTGCTTATCAAATGTGTTCATGTTCTCTTTGCATCTCCCCACCCCAACATCAAGATCTGTTTCCCATACATGAACCACCTTAGATTCCTTTCAGTTTGGAATTATCTTGGCATGTTTGGAATTCAAATGCTGTCATAAACATAACCAGTGCCCTTGTACCTTGTTGAGACATATTTCATCTCAATGTGCTGCACGCGTATTGTATAGGCTTGATTTGTGTGAAGCAGAATGCAGAGGAGTATTATTCATCACTCTATTTCTTTGCTTTGCATCGGTTTTATTTCACTACAGTATCATGGTTTTATTTCATCGGATATTATGATATATTTCTGTATGATTTACAAGATTATTTTATGTAGTATGTGTTTGTTTATTGCATTGCATTGTTGGTAGCTGTCATTCTGATGCAAGCATGACAGCTACTAACAATGAAAATGTGTCCACAAAACCCTACGTAGAACTTCATATTTGTAACAATAGCCTTATAAATATGAAAGTCTAGCCAGGGTTATGTAGTCAGGTTACACTTTCATTTCTACCATGCAACTTTCTATTCTCTCCTATCTACAATCCTCCAACACCTAAATCTGTTACAATGGATTCCTCAGAACAGTAGTTCTAGGTGTTTTGGACTTCATCTCCCAGAACCCCACCCAGTTTGGCCAACAGTCAGGAATTGTGGGAGCTGATGTCCAAAACACCTGGGGTTGGGTTGGTACCGCTGTTCTATAGCAAAGATGTAGAATGTAAAGGGATGTAGGAGGACATAAGGAATTGTATCCTTTCTATTTCTCTAACCAAAGGAACAGACATTTGTTGGATTTATCCCTAAATAAATAAATGGATAGATTAAAGTTCATTCAAGTCCACTGAATGCCTCAATATGCTATTCATGCAATCAGTCACTTGTGCTAACAGAATGAAGGCATTCATATTTTGCCTTTTCATTTCATCCTGCCTAACTAGAATTCAAAGAGGATTTCAAAAACAAAACAAAGCCCCAGATATAAACTCAAATATAAATCAGGTAGGAAACCTGATGGAAACCCACAACGTTCTTTAAAATGTAATCTACAGACACAAAACGTAATCTCCCAACCAACAAGGGACTCGAATAAAGGCATCAAAACAAACGCGGAACAGTTCTAAATGGACAAAACAGCCAGCATGCAACACCCTCTGTGCTCTTAAACTGCTCAACATGATGTTAGGAAGGAAACATTCCACTGTATAATTCATGATTAATTCTACCATACCCTTGGAATAGTCAAGCAGCACACTCCTTTCTGCAGGTCAGGTGTCTCTTCAGTCTCAAGTCCAGCTCCATCTTTGTACCACTTGAAAAAGGTCTCCTTCTTGGTATTTGCTACCTGCACAATGATAACAATAAAACCATGGGAATATTATACTGTGATACATGTGCCTTAAAGGGCATCAGAGGACATGACAAACATGACAAACACTGCCTGCCTTCTCATTGTGAGTCTACTTGACCATTAAAATCCTCTTTTGAAGTACTGCTAGACAACAAAATAGAAAATCTTCACTTAACTATAGTTTTCAATTTCATCCTAACCAAGGAATTATACCAGCAGTTTTGAAATAAGCCAGAAGATCTCATGCTGGTTTTATATCCCCACTTCTGGCAACATTCATAACCATACTTTCCTCACTTGGATGAAATGCTAATTGAAGTGTTCCTGCTTTGAACAAAGTGAATGGGACACATGAATATGCAAAAGGATCATTCATATCTTGGTTTGTTAGATTCTGCTTGTCCAAATGTGTCAGTATATTGTGTGATATTTCAAATAAAGTGTATTGCTTGACATGTGAGATGTTCAAGTTACAGCATTTAAGAAAGAATCAATTTCAGAAAGTTTTCAAAGAAAACATATGACTGCTATTCAGGGATACTGTTTGACACTGCTGACAGATCTGTCCATCAAAGAACTATTTGCTCTACAGACGCAGTTTTGTGACATTCATGTAACAATGGCTAGAGCCAAACTAAAAGAGGACACAGCAAAATTACATTTTCTGGACTGTAACATTATTTCATGGTGATATTCACAGAGGCAAAATATTCTGATTCTGGAGAACAACTTTGCAGAGAAAAATAAAGTGCTTTTGAATCTGGAGAAATTTCTCAAAGCAATTGGGGAGAAAACATATACTAAAAAAGGGAAAGAAGTCAGAAATTGTATCAGTAGTAGACATTGCTTATTCGATCCATCAATGTAACGTTCTGCACTTTCATGACTGCATTATTGAAAAAGAAATGTGGGTTCCCTAAGATGATACTTGTAATGAAGAGACATATACTACTACTACTACTACTACTACTACTACTACTACTACTACTGCAAGTTGGGAAGTCAGACAGAAAAGATTAGTGAGGCTAAAATGCTGAAAATATTCTTTGGATAGTGAAGTTTTTAACAATGAAGTTTTAAAAAATCTCTTTGTTTTCATCCTATTGAACTTCACTGAATTTCACCTTCATTTCCTGGCTGTCCTTGTTTTGTTGTTGCTGCTGGTGATAGTGAGTGCCTTTCCAAGCAAGGCAAACCTCTCATGGGTCTGTCTTAGCAAAAAATCTGCTCAGAAGAGGTTTGTGAGGCTGAGAGAGTGCAACTTAGTTAAGGTCACCCAGTAGGTTTCGATGGATGAGCAGGGATTTGAACCCTAGTCTCCAGAATCCTTGAAAGCTCAGATCAACAGATCTCAGTGGCTTCCTTGTTTTGTAAAGTTCTAAAAATGTTTTTATTTTCTTTCTTCACTGAAATTTGTACATGTTTTAACATAGGTCTACAATATTGTGTGCATTGATTTGTGAAATATGCTTGCTCTACACAGCTGTTTCCTTTTAAGTGTATTTTGTGGAGCAGGTGAAAAATAGGATTCTTCAGATCCTAATGCTAGAAAAAGTTATTTAATGCCATCACCTCTTCTTAGCAAACCACAAGGAAACTAGTCTTAATGTTTTCCAACAAAGAATCACTTCAAGTTGTTTGTAAAGGGCCTGACTATGTCTCAAAAAAGCTAAGTTGAGAAAGGCTTCCTATGTCTCAGAGAACCACAATTTAGTGATGATACACATGTTTTGCTAACAATGTTTGAGTGCTTATTCAGAATTAGGTTGCAATGAATATAAACAAGCATATCATCAAGCAAATATAAGAGAAATTTCTGTCTTCAGCTGTTTGCTATATACCATCAAGTTGATTCCAGCCCACAGCAATCCTCTCATATGTTTTTTCTAGGGAAGATCTATTCAAAGGAAGTTTGCCACTTTCCTTTTTTTTAAACTGAAAGAGTGTGACTTGCTGAAGGGTTTCAGCTACTGAGGAGGGATTCAGACCCTGATCTCCCGGAATCCTAGGTCCCTTCTACACTGCCATATAAAATCCACATTATCTTATTTGAACTGGATTATATGAATCTACACTGCCATATAATCCAGTTCAAATCAGATAATCTGAATTATCTGCTTTGATAATCTAGATTATATGGCAGTGTAGAAGGGGCCCTAGTCCAATATTCAAATCAATACACCACTCTGGCAGTCTCCTTGGGAAATAATTCACACTTACCTGAAGGTAAATCCCATTATAGTCACCTATAGTCTGTACTCACTGGGGCTTATTTCTGAGGGCCCTTCTACACAGCCCTATATCCCAGAATATCAAGACAAAAATCCCACAATATCTGCTTTGAACTGGATTGACTCCACACACAGATAATGTGGAATGTTTCTGTCTTGATATTCTGGAATATAGGGCTGTGTGGAAGGGCTCGGAGTAGGCATGTATAGACTCATGACATAAGTATTCTGAAGTTATGCCTATGATTGTTCAGTTGTGTGTGTGTATACACACATTAAAAACAGTTTTGCTATTACTACAAATTCTTTTTCCTTTGAAAAACAAATAGAGAATGGTGCAGGTTTTATTCTAAATTCCTCCTTGTTACAGTTATTCACATTTTTGTCCCTTCAGAAAATAGGATTGTTTCACTAATTAAATTGTTTTACCAAAAAAAATTGAGAAAGGATTGCTTACCTTACAGAGCAGCAGCACTTCACATTCTTCTGAAACATCCCAATATAAATACTCCAGAAAATGAGGACCTATAAAGAAGAATATGCAGGCATTTCACATCATTAATAAACATATAAAGAAAAAATAATCCTAGAGTGGACCTCTTCCTCGAGTTGTGACCCTCATTAAATAATTTGTTGATTCCTAAATAAATAAATAAATAAAATTGAGCCATGGCAATTAAAGGGTAGTCAAGCTTCATTAATTATACAATGTAGGTGCATCCTTAATCTTTTCCTTATATTCAGACAGTTTAGGTCTGTTTTTCAATCAGTCTCATTATTTGCAAAAGCTATGTGAAAAGAAATGATTTCAGAGAAAAGGTGCATTACGCTGCCAATAGTATACTTGTAATATGTATTTAGAGCCACGTTTTCCTGTTTTTAGATTTGTCTTTTGAAAAAAATGTGAAAATAGACCACAAATATTTATTTTTGACACACTATCAACTAAACCAGTGGTTCTGAAAACCATAGGTCCCCATGTGTTTTGGCCTACAACTCCCATAAATCCCAGCCAGTTTACCAGCTGTTATGATTTTTGGGAGTTAAAAGGCCAAAACATCTGGGGGCCCATAGATTGAGAACCACTGCACCAAACTGAAAAGGATAGCTGTACCTCCTTTCAAAAGAAAACCGTGACTTACGTTACTGCACTGCAGGTTGAATGTATGACAGAAAATAGTCTTAAGGGATATTCACATAGTAACTCCAGAAGAAGGATCGTCCAGCAATATAGGAGAAAGACTGAGAATTTCTCTCAAGGGAAACAAAAGACCCAAGAATAGGGAGTAGTGATTATTTGAATGTTTAACATGGTCCAGGAGTATTGAGGATATGTATTATTTTTCCGGAATGTTTACTTCTATCAGATATGAAAAAACAAAGCTTTCCCGGTGGTTTCCATTTTACCTTGTTTCCTCAAGAACTCCTTTCTTTGGAACTCAGCCTCAGCCAAGACAGCCTTAAATGCTTTTAAAAAAAAAACAAGAAAGGAGTATGGTTAGGAAAAATCACCTGATCACCTGGATGTTCAAAGGTATTCTACTTTAGACCAGATAGATAGTAACTTACCATCACCAATAAGAACTAATGAAGATTGGGTCTTGGCTTTACCGTCTTGTAGCTGGACAGTATAAGTACCTTCGTTTTCAATAGTAAAGCGATCCATGACCATCTCGATGATACCAGTTGAATGTTCACATTTAATTTTATGTGTCTGAAAATGTGAAAAGTCAAATAAAATATCTAGAAGATAGGTCTATCATATCTGATAATTCTTACATTATGCAAGACACAATTGAAATGGGAACCAATTAAAACTGTGAGAGATCATTGCTGTATGAAATGTTAAGGATTAAAATGGTAAGAACATGCTTCAAAATAAACAGCATATTTGTAATCTATGGGTTTATTGAACTGGCCAAGCATCAACGCAATGAAGAACAGAACAACAGATGTCCGCAACAGTTCAGTACAATCATAATGAACTACTGCTCACAACCAAGAAATAATAAAATGAGAGAAACCCTATCAACAGTAGAGTTCTGATTCTACAAAGCACTCGTCCAACAATAGTTCTATATGAGCGATCTAGCTTTCCCTCTTCCTGTTTCTACACTGTTTCTACACAGTCCATAACTTGCTGTACTTTCTTGCAAGGCTTTGAAAGTTAATTTTAAGAAGAATTGATATAATGATGTGTGGAATACCTCACAAATCAGCACTGGTAAACCACAAGTATTCTCTTTACACACTGTTCATTTATGGTTGGCTCCAGCATATTCTAACATTCACTTTTCTTATAGATAACTTTCCTAGCTTTGCTTTTCTACCCCGACAATGGCTAAGGCTTTCTTATTTATTTATTTATTTATTTATTTATTTATTTTCCACATATGTACCCTGCCCTTCTCACTAGGCCTGTTATCGAATGGAAAAATGTGTTTCAGAAGTAGAATCAGATATTGGGTTTGCTCTGGTTTTGGAAGTGAATAACTTTTTAAAAGTAATTTTATCAAAATGGATTCAGATGTATTCTGATAATCTGAAGTATTCAGAAATAGCGTCCGCGATTGCACAATGCGTGAAAATCAGCAGAAGGGAGAATCAAAACTATGGGAAATCCCTTTTCCATCCTTTTTTGACTGCTACTAATGATAAAACTAGCCACTGGTACAAAATATTAAGCACTGATAACACATTAATAAACAATTTTAAAATGGGACATAAAATTAAAATGACATCTGAGCCCTTTTCGATAATGGTAACGGAGCTCTCAGAATGGCAATTCCACTTCCTGTTTGGGGGCACTGTTCTCGAAATCGCTTCAATTATTGGAAGTCCGAAAAAAAACTTCCAAGAATCTGATGTATCCAATAATTGGAAACAGGCCTACTTCTCACTCATTAGGGGACTCACACCCTCACAACTCGCAACAATTTGATGCCAACACATATCAATCCAAAAATAAACAAATACATTAAAATCCAAACAATTAAAAGATCAATTATTAAAACAGCAGTTAAAATCACACAAATTCAAATCATAGTCCCATGCCTGTTCATTTGTCAATCACATTAATTCATTATCCTTACTGTAATGCTACCATTACTCCTTGAACGCTTGGTTCCACAACCATGTCTTATGCTTTTTCCCGAAGATTAGGAGAGAGGGAGATGTCCTGATTTCTTTGGGGAGGGGGTGCCACAGATGAGGGGCCACCACTGAAAAGACCCTGTCCTTTGTCCCCAGCAGTTGCACCTATGAGGGGATTGGAATCGAGGGCAGGACCTCTCCCAATGATCTTAACCTCTGAGGCAGATCATAGAGGGAGATACGTTCTGACATCACTCTATTTTGTGATGGCCCAAACTTAATTTTAGAAAATTGTAAAACCAACCAATTCATTTGTTTCCTTAGTTTTTTCATTGTCCAGTTCCATCATAATGTAATGAATAAACGGCCAAGCTGACAATCATCCAAAAGTGCTAAAATTGAAGAAGGTGAAATTGTTGTGAATCTAAACCCTTTCAAGCCTAGGGGAATGGGCCAATTTTATTTTTCTCCTTGTTGTACTGCCTGTAACGGAGGCAGGGAGAGGGGTTTGTCTAACTCCACATACACTAGATATGACAGAGACAGCATTTGGACTTCCTGTTTTATTCCCCCATTGCTTGGCCGCTAAGCAATACAAACTGAAATTGTTATAGATGATGCTATTTCATAAAATAGTTGCTAAGATGTGTGGCTTGTCTCATACTGTTTTTATCTTTGTAAAAAGAAGATGGCTATCATTTTTCAAATTATTAAATTGATATTTTATCATTTTCACCAGAACGTTATTATAGAGAAAAAGCTCTACAAGCTCAAATGACCATCTTCTTTGCATCAGGTCATTTTTTAAAAAATAGTGTTACCCTCTTAGTGGCTTTCCATCATTCATAAGGAACATCTACTAGTGGAAGTAGTTCACATGCACAGCTGTGTACCATTTCAAATTAGTGTATTTTTAAAAGCCAATGTGCCTATTAATTCCACTACATTCTTTTCCGTCCAGGTTTTGGTGATATATATCATACATACACAAATCTGCAGTAGCTCAGTATCCAAAACATAAAACCTACTAGTGTTTCCACTCAAAAAACAAGGAAACAAGAGTTCAATCTCCAACTCCTCATACTTCACTGGAATATCTTTTTTTCTCTCTTTTTTCAGCCACAGGATTAAAATTGCTAACTCAAAGAACTAGCAAATTTATTCCTCTTTTTTATTCTACTTTGTTTCAAAAATCCTTGGGAAGAAAGGCCAGAGGAAGTTGTTCCAATTAGGGACTTATTGGAAATTATCTATTTTTGGCCATTGTCATAAACAAAACTGTATTCTTGCAAGTATGATGGTCTATTGAACATGATCAGCAGTATCAGTAGCAGTCTCTAGGCAGGTTTTCGGATATAATTAGGTTTCTAGCTATTGCCATTATGTGGCGAGATGAAGTTCAATGGTTTTATGGCAGCTATAAATACAAAGCTTTTATGTGAATTTCTACAAAAATATCATCAATCTCCAAATGCAAACGTCACTTGTGGCTTACTAATTAGAGAGGTGAAATAATACTATAGTTCTTTTTCTCTGTGTTTTTCCTTCTAAGGGCAGCTCTGATGCCAACATTATCATATCAGTGTTAAAAGTATAAAGATTAGGGAAAGAAAGTATGATGGGATAGATGACTCAGATACAGAATGGGGAAACTGACAATTTCTAAACATTATAGCTCCGATAAGGAAGCAAAAAGTAGGCAAATATTAGGATATTCTAAATAGAGAACATGTCATATTTAGTTCTGTCTATATAAATTACCTTTGCTCTTGAGAGTTTACAAAGATGGAAAAGAATCACAGAAATATTATTTTATGTAAGCCTTGGAAAGCATTCTAAAGCCATCTCAGTAGAAAAGAATAGAAAGGATGATAATGTGAGTGGAGAGAAGTTGACTAAGCTGCTACTACTATGGCTTCAAGGAATACAGTGTAGTGAGCTTGGACTTCATGGGGACCAGGGGTTCAAATCTCTACTCAGCCATGGAACCCCCTTAGTGTCTCTGGGCATGTCACAATTGCCCAACCTCAGAAGAAGGCAATAGCAACCCTTACTTTGAACAAATCCTGCCAAGAAAACCCCACCTTAAGATTCTCATGAGCCAGAAACGATTTGAAGGTGCTCCTGCTACAATATTATTTTATTCCAGTGGTGTGTTTGTTAATATACACCAAGGAATTAATGAAGCAAAATACATTGAATATTCATTTCATTATAGTGCAATATTTGAAATTTTGGGTTCACTTCTCATCTGGGAAGTACAAGAGACACTAATAGAACATGGGCTCTGATGATTTTATGGACTGTTTGGTTTGCCTCCATTCTTTAATCCAGAAAATCTGCAGATTCATGTATCACAAAGGAGAAATAAGTTGATCCCAGAATTTGGACTTGAAAGTCAAAGTGGGAGCTCCAACATTTTCACAACCATGTCCAGCTCTCTCATGATGTGATCCTTCTTGGTAGCTTTGACACAAGTGTACAGCATTCCTAGGCAGCAGATGGGGGCCCTGGCACTTTGCCAAGGCTCACTATGCTCACACTAGCCTATGCTGTTGCATGCTTTCAACTCATTCCCAGCTTATGGTGACCCTAAGGTGAACCTATCATGGTATTTGCTTGGCAAGATTTGTTCTGGGGGAATTTGACTGTCTTCCCCTGAGACTAAAAATGTAACTTGCCCAAGGTCAGCCAGTGGGTTTCCATGACCATGCAGAGATTGAACCCTGCTCTCCAAAGCCATAGCCCAACACTCAAACCACTACACCACATTGGCTATCACTTGTATTAGGCCCACCTTTAGACCATCACCACCCTCAACAATCCAAGAAGGGAGTCGGAGTATGTCAAGTCCCTGCTACCCCAAAGAGTATGAACAGATATATAAAAAACTGCAAGTTATGAGGGATGGATTTTGACAGAACATCAGAAGGGGGTTCTAGAGAGTAAGAGCAGTTTCACAATAGTATTAATTTTATAGAGAAGACACAGGGACTTCTCTGGGCATCTTCAAAAAAAGACTACTCTCTGCTATGGATGCTTTAGCTGGAGATGCTCCATAGATCAGGGAAGGTTGGATTCAATGATCCATGATGTCCTTACCTGGGTATGGCCCTGGGTATGGCAAATATTGATTTCCCATAATGTTCCTAGTGTAACATTGCTCTGGATATTATGGGAATTTTAAGTAGTAGCTCCATTAGAGCATTTCTGCAGCCTGCCAATGCAAAGTAAGACATAGGGAGAAGGATAAAAGTTCCCCATATCCAAACATAGGGCTGGGAAAATAGTTATCATCTTTAGGAGCAAGAAAAAACCTTTTTACTGTTTTTTGACACAAGCTTGTGGGGTTGACTATCCCATTAATGTTTTCCAATAATAAATGAAATACCTCTATTATCTATGAACATCCAATTCTATCACTCATTTCCCTCATCAATGAATATTGGTGAAATGAGCAATTCATGCTGACAGCCTGGGATTTCATTTCCATTTATATTTCTTCACTACTTTTCCTTCAAGCTCTCACACTTCATTGTCCAAGGTTTGTCCTTACCTCACTGTTGACAACTTCCGTGTCATTGATTACAAATCTATAGCTAGCATCAGATGAAACGCTCTCTGCCTGAAGCCAGAAACGAACTTGTCCTCTATCCAAAATTTCATAAACCAATTCAGATTTCAGAGGAATTGCTGCAGGAAAAGAGCACAGCATAAAGCAAACATATGCAGACTTTTTTGGAATAACTTAGCAAAAGATAAATCTCAGTGGCTTAAAGCTTTTGAGAATCCTAAGCAACAAACAAGTGAAATGTTATGAAAGCTAAACCAGAACTCTCAACTTTATTTACACAGATGTGTATTACAGTTGGTTTTGCATGAGTCAGAACACAAACTGAAGTGTGTATTTATTGCACTATTTAGGGCTTTTAAATGTGTAATCCAGTAAATATTAGACATATCCAAGTTGTATCTATTCATACAAATTGCAGTGATGAAGAAGACCTCTCTTAAACAGAAACTAATATTTGCATTTAATTAATAGAAGGATAGGTTTGCTACTTGCCTTTTTTTCTTAAAAAAAGTTGATATTATTTTACTTCTATCAGTGGTATGTAAATAATCCCTTTTCAGACTGGATGTTAGATTCAAAAATCCTACTTACTTGGATTTCTGATTTCATGACTTAGTGCCATCAGACGTTCAAGTTCTGAAATGAAAGAAAAAATTCATATTTTCATTTATTCTGTCCATCAGAATAAATGTTAAGAATGGTATGAGTCTATAAATTGCTAATAATATATGAACTGTCATGAACATTCAATTGGGGTGGGGGGCAATGAAAGGTGTCAGAGATTGCACACCACCATTTTATTTACTTCCTTCCACTTTCTTATGTGACCAGAAAGAGAAGGCCAGGAACTGTTACTTCCTTTATATGTGTTGTTACATATGGAATATGTTACATACAGTATGTGTTTTTGCCTCTGAACTCAACAAACTGCGGTTAATTTCAACTACGATTATATGGTTTGACCGAAGGAAACCGTGCTTTATGAAACTTGCTTGTTTGAAGAATCACATGCAATTATAAATTGAAGTTCAGAATTACATTGACAAAAGTTTAGCGATAAGGTGCAAAAGTATATTGAAGTTCACCAAAAACAGAAGCAAAAGCTTCCAAAATTATAATTGAAACCACACTGGAGGAGAAAGGATTTAGAGGGAGTATAAATTTTTTGGATACCATAGCATGGAATGAATGTAAAGCCCATGGATGTGGTGTACAACATTAATCATTGCCTATGATGGCTATGGCTGCTGGGGGTCACAGTCCAATAACGTCTAGAGAACCACATAATTCCTACAACTAACTTGGAGCCTGACACGTGGGTTTAGAATATACTCATAATGGTATGTAATATTTAAGCAAAAACTAACGTGCCCGAGTTAAGCAAAACAACAAGATCTACATCTTCCTTGTAGCAGTGTTCATTCTATAGTGTATCATCCAGAAAGGGTTTCTGCTAACATTTGGAAAGAAGCATGAAAGATGGTGTGCATGGAATGTTTACCAAGACACACTGTAAATGTCAGTAAATCCTCACAGAAAGTGTGAAAAAGGCTAGGCTAGATTCGACATAGCTGGAAACAAAGATTGGCTTTGGATTGCTAATAAGAGCTCAGTAAATGGAAGTAATTGGATGGCGTGCGCATTTACAAATAAGAAATAGAGGAGTAAATTGGCAAGTGAAACACTGATGAAGCCAATGCATATTTCTCATCATCATCGGCGATCACTCGTGTCCGAGTATGATTGTCTTCCAAGTGTAGTGTCTTGGTGGGTCCGTAGGTGACTGTTAGAGACCTATTCTTGATCTGAATGTTCTTCCACAGTGAGGACATCAATTTCCAGGTGAAAGGGTTGGCTTGATGCACCTTCCTCTTGTAACTTTTTTCCCTTTTGCCCTCCATTCATGCCTCTTTGAATTCCACAGCAGAGTTGGTCACAGCTAACCTCCAGTTAGAACACTTGAGGGCCAGGACTTCCCAGTTCCTGTGTCTATGCCACAGTTTTTAAGGTTAGCTTTAAGTCCCTCTTTAAATCTCTTTTCCTGTCCACCGACCTTCCATTTTCCATTCTTGCTTTGGGAGTGTAGTAACTGCTTTGGGAGAAGGTGATTGGGCATTTGGACAATGTGGCAAGTCCAGCGAAGTTGATGGCATAGGAACATCGCTTCAATGCTGGGGGTCTTTGTTTCTTCCTGCACGCTGACATTTGTCCGCCTGTCTTCCCAAGACATTTGCAGGATTTTTCAGAGGCAATGCTAATGGAATCATTCCATTAGTGTTGAGTGTGACATCTGTAGATGGTCCATGTTTCACAGGCATATAACAGTGTAAATGTTGACTTTTGTGGAGAAGTGGCTGCCAAGGTCGTGGAAATGGTAACATTTCACCATTAAGCTGTATTTCTGGCATTGCAGAGGAATAGACTGGTGCCTGCTGAAAGAGCACTTCAGTTTTCTCAATGTTCAGTGAGAGACCAAGCTTTTTATATGCTTCTGCAAAGGTGTTTAGAGACACTCTGCATGTTTCTATTTTAGTTCTAAATGCATGATGTGCCTGCATTTCCCATCTATTTCAAGATTTTACTATTTTTTAATGGAGGGGACTCAAGGCGGTTTACAACATATTAAATGTAAACATTCATGTGACGTAAATGAAATAAGGACACTTTTCTACGCAGCCCTTGCACACACACACCCACAGGCTTTCTTCTTCTCTTGCTTCCACCTCCAGATCTCTGTAAAATGTAAAACTCTACACTGACAAGTTTCATAGCCTTCTGGAATGACTATTAAAATATGTAGGAGCTCAGGGAAGAATATAATCACTTCTCCCCTGGAAGGATTGACAAGACTTGGTTCATCAATAGAGTACACCACTGGAAGCTGGACAGAAATGCATAAGAGTATGAAATGTATACCCTCAGCAGACTAATTTTATTGGTAATATTAGCAGAAATTACTAATGTTTGCTTTTTAAAAAATCACATTGTTTGAGGTTCAAATGTTTCCTTGCTAAGTATTAGATGGAAATCAGCATGGGACTTAATTTTTTGTAAATAGACTGACACATCATCAGGAGCACCTGATATGAATTGGAAACACGCAATGCACATCAGATCATTCTATCTAAAGCAAAATTGTGTATCTTCACAGTTCACTAACAGGGTTTTGTTTCATTTCTGCAACGTGTAAAGTAATAAAATGTAGACCATGATATAAAAACAGTTAGATCCTATTAAGCATTCTGGGGAAAGTGAAGGACGTGTCAATTTCATTTGGGAATAATTAAGCCACCTGTTTATCTTTACTTAGCCATATCTATAAGAAAAGAAGATTTTGGTCTTACCTTCCTCATCCATAATGAAGCTGGAGGAGACACCATCAGTATCACTAACAGCCACAGCATATGTCCCCAAATCTTCTTTGTCGGGTTTTTTAAAATAGAGTTTAGAGCTAAAAGAGATAGACATTCTAATTAGCGGTTTGCTGAAGTCACCCAGGTTGCCAAAGGCTTTCATAAAAGGATGTTAAAACTTACTGGTCTCCAACTGTTTCCACTGAAAATCTTTCAGAATCAGCTATCTCTTCATAAAATTTACTCCATGCAAAATGAGAAGCATCTGAAATTTCTTTGCAGTCAAAGGCAAGGTAAATATTGCCTTCTTCATCCACACCTGAGGTGATTTCCTTAGTGTCTGTAATATAGGGTTATGGTTAGAAATGCCTTTATTAAGGGAAAATGTATTTCTCCAAACGTCTATTTCAATTAAGAACACTTCAGCAAAATCTGAAATTGTCCTTTAATTAGATCAGTTTATTTAAGCAGCCAGAAGGAAGGCATGCAGCTTAAAGACATAGAGAAAGGGCAATTTTATTTTAGAGTGGAGGAAAAAAATGGGATGCTGCAAGTGTTATTCTAGTTTCCAATATCCCAAGATAGACCATGTTGTGAAGGACTGAGGTTTTTTTATTACACCTAATAATGTATGTTTGGGGCTTTGCATCCTCACAGTGGCCCAATTTTTGTACTTTCCAGGAGATACTCATAAGGGGACTCACCAGGGTAGCACTGTTTGTCATACACCAGCCTTTTTCAACCTTTTTACCATGTAGGAACTCATGGAATGATTTGCAAATACCAAGAAACCCCTGCAGAAACATGACTATATCTACAGCTAAGAAAAAGGTTATATATATATTACATCATGGTCTCTCATGGAAATTGTGACAATTTCTTGAAGAATCTTTGAGTTCCAGTTGAGAAACCCTGAGGTAGACTACAGATAGATCTCTCCAGAGGCCAGCTACCTGGCAACCCTTTCTATTTTTCACTACTGTTACAAAATGATCTTTTAATTCAGTCAAGGCTTTTGCATACAAGGTGTATATTTGTGTGTTTCGACTGCTGTGTAATTTTACAAGATCTTTCATCTTTTCTGCAAATAGGGCTTGTGCTGCACCAAACTATGGACCTCTTCACATAGGGCATTTAAGCCCCATTTTGCTGCTTTTAATTGCGGCTTGGATGGGGCCTACCATGCACCATCACACGACGCACAGCAGGCCCCGCCATATTTCTCCCAAAGTGGAAGGGAAGCGCTGAAAGGTGCTTCCTCCACTATTACAAGGAGGAAAGTGTGTCTTTCCTCTCCTTTTCCCCATATAATGGAAAGGGCAGTGGGGTAACATGCATTGCCACGCGTTGCTACTCTTTCTCCCATCTGATGGGGACAGGGTGTCAACTAGCCCTGTCCTGTCCTCACCATATGATGGGGGAAGGAGGGAAGGCACGCAGGGCACCATGAGCCATCCCACACATCTTCCCTATCGCTGGCAACTGCTGGCAAAATGGCACGGCCCAAAAGGGCTATGTGAAGAGGTCGCAAGGCTCCCATGATTCCATAGTATTGAGCCATGGCAGTTAAAGCATTGTCAAACTGCATTAATTATACAATGTAGATGTATCCAATGTCTAATTTCCCCTGATTTATGCTTCTCACATTCCATGTCTTTATGATGTGTGTTGGGCATCTTCGAAAACTCCTCTCAACCTGTCAACAACTGAACATCCTTTTGGCTTGAGTCCAGTTATGGCATTAATCACATAACTACTCATACTTGTCTCCTGCTGTACACTAGTAGCTCACTGAATGCTATCCAACCAGAGAATTTCATCTTCTGGCACTGTGTCTTATTTAATTTCACACTGTCCCATCCTAGAATTTTTGCTGAGAGATCCTTCACAAGAGTCTCTCTCTCTCACTCTTTCTCTCACACACACACACAATATATATACACTAGTAGCTGCTCAGTAGCTGTTTGCCTCAAAGGAGTATCAAATCCCACCACTACTATTACTTTTTGGCATTGTTCAAGTTCTTTTTGAAAAGAAGAAAATCTTGAAAACTTGTTTCTTCTATACATTTCTTTCTGTAATGTCTTTTTGAAAATACAGGGTGGTTTCTATGTGGTTTCCATTTAAGTGTTTCATATTCAGTTCACCTGCAGTTCACATTCCCATATACTCAGTAAGCCCACTGGATGAGTTTTGGATCACTGTGTGCCCCTGTGTGTAATCTATTTCACAATGTCATTCTGTGGATGAAATGCAAGCAAAACATTTTGAACTATTTCAGAGTAAATGCCAGATATAAATGCAGAAAGGTGGAAACGAATTTATGTTGAGTCCAGTTCATACATTAAGATTTCTTCTATACAGAAAATATTTCAACACTGTGTTAGTATTGGGATCAACATCATACACTCATACCTGGTTTTGCCTGAACAAGCACAGCTTCGGAAACATCTGATGGCTTGCCAATGCCAGAATCATTCACTGGGCGAACTCGGAATAAGTAGCATTTGCCCTCAAGTAATTCAGTGACCTTGAAAGACAGATGCAACATTAATATACCAGCTGAAATCTATTGCCACACTTGTTGGCAGTCAATAGCAAATGAGATTTTTGCCTCTTCTCCTCAACCTTTCCTACTGCCTAGAATATTACATGATTTTTCAAAGATATGAGGGAGAGGGGAACACCACGAGGTGAGAAAAAATTACTTCTTCTTCGGTTGCTGTACGTTTTTTGGGCTGTATGGCCATGTTCCAGAAGTATTCTCTCCTGATGTTTCACCTGCATCTATGGCAGGCATCCTCAGAGGTTTTAAAGTCTCACAACCTCTGAGGATGCCTGCCATAGATGCAGGTGAAACGTCAGGAGAGAATGCTTCTGGAACATGGCCATACAGCCCGAAAAATTTACAATCCAATGATTCCGGCCATGAAAACCTTCGGCAATACTTCTTCATCAATTACATCCTGCTGGTACAACTGGATCCACCTCTAAGTTGGAACCCAATTGGGGGGGGGGGGACACACCCCCTAGAAGATGATTTTCTACCTTCAGGTAGCGATGCGAAGTTGGTTTCTCATTGAACATGATCCACTCTTCTCCATTTTCCTCCTTGTAGTCCACAAAATATCCAGTAACAGGGCCACTACCAATGTAAATAGGCGCCTTCCAAAGAATCACAAGAGATGTGTTCCTGATCTCACAAAATGTCAGATCATAGGGAGGACCTTAAGCAGATAGATAGAGCACATTACAAATAAAGCCAGAATATTGGCTCAAATAGAGAAAACACAGACACATATACATCTTCTGCAGAAAATGGCTCTTTGCTTATCCTTTCCATCTTGAATAACCACACCTGCTGTGTTTCTCATCATGATTCCATTACACATGTGTGCGCTTGCACATTCAAGTTATCTGTTGACTTATAGGGGGTTTTTAGGCAAGGAAAACTCAGATGTTTTTGCATTATAATGAGTCCTAAAATATATAGGTAATTCCTTGATGAAATGCTAAATTCCCGCAGTGTTCATGGAGTCACTGAGCTGTGGAAGCTCTCTTTTTTATTCTCACCAAATAAGCCTGGAATAGTGATGTAGAGAAAGATCTTCCCCTGAAGATCATAGATTGTGGCCCCATCTACACTGACATATAAGGCAGTTTCCTAATGCACATTGTGCCGTGCCTTGAGCCACAAGAAGAGATCGGTAATTGATGATGGTGATAATGATGAAACTGTATTGTATGGCAGTGTGGATGGGACCTTCGGCAGCCTGGATCTACAGTACCATGTAATTCAGTTTCAGAATGCAGAATCACTGCATTGAACTGGATTGAATAGCATTATATGGCAATGTAAATCCAACCGTGAACTCATATGAGAAGATGCACATTATCTGAAAATCTATACATCAGTTGAATACCCCTTATCCAAAATGCTTGGGACCAAATGTGCTTGGGATTTTAGAATAGTTGTATTTGCATATATATATATATATATATATATATATATATATATATATATAATATGAGATATATTGGAAACAATACCCTATTTTAAACATGACACTCATTTATGCTTCATGTACATCTTATATACCTAACCTGAAAGTAATTTTATACAGAACACTTTAAATCATTTTAATAAGTTCATGTACACAGAATCATCAGAAAGCAAAGGTGTCACTATCTCAACCACCCATGTGGAAAATTTTGTATTTTAGAATATTTCAGATTTTGGAATTCAATATAGTGCTCAACCTGTTTCTCCATAGCAGCCTAGGACCCTTCCACATAGCTCTATATCCCAGAATTATCTGGGTTATCTGAGTCCTCACTCAGATAATGTGGGATTTTCTGTCTGGATATTCTGGGATATAAGGCTGTGTGGAAGGGCCCCTAGTTGAACCTTACATTCCCTTTTTGTAGGCAGTGGCTTTTTCTTCAAGGGCAGACAAGGGAGAGAGGACTTCAATTGTTAACAAGTTGGAGTGAACAAAATGTGCTAGGACTGTGTTTTTAAAAAATATGTAACTATTTGTTTATGTATTTTAATAATTCTAAATTAATCTTTACTAGTGATCTTCTAATTGGAATTATTTAATGCTGTTTTAATGTTTGTACTATAAATTATTTCAGCTAGTTTTTTTAATGCATATAGTAAATGCTTTGAGTCCAATATTGGGAGAACGACAAGATTAAAATTAAAATTAATATGGTGAATAAATTGAATAAGCTATAGCTTTCGGCTAAATAGGGATGGATGGGGTTAATTTGTCTCCATCTACCCTTCCAAATTAAATAGGTGCTTCCTTATATGGAGAAGATTGTGTTGAAATTCCCTGCCATAGGGCCATGAATGAAAGAGGAACTTCTCTGAGGAAAGAGGTGGCAGTTCTAGGCTGGCACCAGAAACAAGGCTCAACCTACAGGAATACTATGGAAACTACATGTGCCATAAAATCCAGGGATGGTCCAAAACATTGCTATTTTGGGCCAGCCTCAAATCTGGCCATTGTGTTTATATGTCTCTGGCTCCAAACCATGGCACTGGAGTACTGACTGCCCTGGTTCATGGATGATCATCCTTATTTTTGTTGTTGTTTATCATCCCAGTGGCGGCAATGGAGTTCCAAGGAGCTTCTGGCCATTACCGGGTGCCTTTGCCAATGTCAGCAAAGACACCTGCACAACCTGGAAGGGCAAGGGAAAAACAAAGGGGCAATCTCCCCCTCTTCTTCAAATTGCATGGGCAGATTTGGTGGCATTGGCAAAAGCGCGCAGCAATGCCCAGGAGCTCTCTGGGGCAATGCGGCCACTGCTGCAGTCACAGGAAAAAACAAACAAATGTAAATGCCATCTTGTTTTCCCTATGCTACAGAGCCAATAATCACTTTAGCAAAGAAATGATGTGCATTCTGTGTTATATACACCAGTGCCATGTCTTAAAAGGTTGCACATATCCATTCTCTATTTTCCTTGTACAACAGTTAATATTCAAGAGTTTAAGTTCGGCTTGAAACAATTCAGTGGGAAAATCCATGACTTCAAAACCTATCATTGTGTATGTGCTCACGTGCATATACAAATTCCCCTTTTGAATGCTATTTTAATTCTTCTGATGCACGGGACTGCTCCACTGTATTTGAAATTAATGTTGTCATTGAATACAAATGATTTCATTAACAGTTATATTGGTTTTACTGTTTCCACATGAAGTGTAAGCGAGTACCTCTATTAAAATTTACCAAAACAGCAAGTGTCTTTGAATTTCTGTTTTCATTAAGCTTTATATCAATCTGCTTTCTGTTTCATCGGAAAGTACCTTTGATACTAGCACAGAAAAAAATGAGGCATGAAACTGAAGGGGAAATTCAACAAATGTAATATTTCCCTTGAATAGCTTTCTGTGCTGAGAAGCTGAATTTTCACTTTGTGTAATTGACAGTTCCTATATGCACCCAAAATATAGTAGTTTTTGTACCAGTCTTCCAGATTAATTCACCCTGCTTTATTCAAACAAGGCAGGGCAAAGCAGAGTTTAAATAAAGCAAACGTTATTCCGGCTATAGATCCATTAAAGACTGTGAGATTTGTCAGAAATTCAACAGACATCTTGTAAGCATTGTACCAAGACAAGAAGCCAGCGTGGAAGTTAGAAAAGGGACTGAAAGAGGAAAACAATTATTTCTTTTCTATCAGCATGAGAAATGCTGATTTTTCACTGCATTCATTTATTTAGGATCAAACAAAAATGAGGCTAAAGGCACACTCCTACTCAAAAATAAGACAGGCAAACAACACTACCAGAATGAACTGTTTGCTTTCTCTGATTACAGAGAGAGGCAAATGATCTAGAAGCAATCCTTGGATGAACCCAGAAAATATCCATGTCTGCTCTATGAATTATGGAGGGATATTGGTATTTTCTTGCACCAGAAGAATTTCTTTAGAACTCTGCACCAGCACACACATACACATTCACACACACACACACACAAATACAGACATTTCCATTCCAGTTTAAAAGGTTGCCCTTCTACTTTCTAATTTCCCCCACTGCTCAACATAATGAGGGGAGTAGTAACTCCATTTGGAGAAGTTTGGAAACTGGTTGGGTTGACTTTGGAATAGACATCATGTGCAGGGGGTGAACTTGGGCCATTATGCTAAAAATTCATATTGCCTTTGAAAATTCACCTAAGATCTATCAACAAAAGTTTAAGAAATTTTAGATCACTTTTGAATTAAATCCAAAGTAAAATTGGGAGTGGGGAGAGAGTTTAACAAGAACAACAACAACAATCTTTTAACCCGCCACCATCTCCCTGAAGGGACTCAGGGCAGCATACATATGGACAAAATGCCCACAATGCATAAAAGTTTTTTAAAAACCAATAAAAGTAAAAGCAATCCACAGAACAAAACACCTGAAAATAAAAACATCACAAATTACAAATACAGATAAAACACACTAAGGATAAAAATATAAAACCGATTACATTAAAGCTCCAGCAGGCAAGGTTCAACAAGAACCAATGGCCAAGATGACTAAAGTGGCATGACCAAGCTAAAAGGGCTGGATAAGGGATAGTGCAAACAGCATACCACAGAGTTAGGGAAGGGGATGAAGTGCAAAACAGAGTACTATCTGTTGACCTAGGAACTGGGCATATATGACTAGGGAGAAGACCAGGCATTCTCAAACTGTGGCCCTCCAGCTGTTCGGGCCTTCAGCTCCCAGATTTCCTGACAATTAAACAAGCTTGTTAGGGCTTCTGGGAGTTGGAGACCCTAACAGCTGGAGGGCTGCAATTTGAGGATACCTGGACTAGATGTTCTTGAAGACTTGTTGGAACATCCAAGTTTTCAGATCCCTATGAAAGGAAGAAAGAGGAGGGGCTTGCCTAATCTCCCTGGGGAGGTTGTTCCAAAGTCGAGGGGCCACCACCAAGTAGGTCCTCTCCCTCATCTCCATCAGCCATGCTTGTGATGTTGGTGGAAGTGAGATGAGGACCTCCCTGGCAGAACCTTGAGCCCAAGCCAATTAAAGATGTGGTATATAGCTTGACACTCTTTGGTGAGGGGCATCATCTTCAGGGAATGGGGAAAGGCTGGTGGTTTTGCTTTCACTTACAAAGTTCTAGATGGGGGAATGTCCTGGATTTACCTTCCCATAAGTAGCCAGCCAAGGAAAAACAATATATTGGATTGCCTCAGGATTGAGGTGTTTTCCAAGTGGAAGGCTGAGAAAATAGTCCAGGGTAGATATCTGGCATCTTGCTCTTTCTAGGTTCAATCAAATAAGATATAAGCCCTATTTAAGCATTTATATTTACCTAGCTTTTTTTCTGGTCTCATTATTCCATGAGTGGTCACTGATGTTCCTCATCTTCTGAAGTAAGTGAAGAGAAATCACTGCCTCTATTTCATCATGATCTGGGATTGGCTCCTTTAGCTAGGATCTCTGCCTTAATTGTCAAATGGAAATATGTTCTGCCTTTGTGTGTGTGTGTGTGTGTGTGTGTGTGTGTGTGTGTGTGTGTGATAAGCCATGAGCACCTGTGGTTGGTACTTAATGTCTTAATGACATCACCAGAGCCATTGTAGGTCTTAGGGTCCGACATGGAAAACTCAGGAACTGGGATGATCCTTAACTGATAATTCTACCCATTCATTATCTGGCCCCAAGGCCTTTCATTTGACAAGGCATTTTCTATAAGGCACCAACATAACATGGCGGATTCACGTATAGAGAGATCAATGGATGCCAACTAGTCCATACTCCAACAAAATGTAATTAGTTTTAGCCGAGAATGGTATTAAAAATCCAGCATGTTAAACAGCAATTGTTATTACCAAGCAACTTAATTGCAACTGTAAACAATACAATAAGAATAACCAAATAAACTACTCACCAGGCTCTGGCATTGTCCATGCTTCACACTTGAAATGCTCACTGGGATCAGAAGACTCCCCGATGCCAGCAATATTGGCAGCAGCAATTTTGAATTCATAATATGCATTTTCCGTCAACTCCTCAATCTTTGCAAATAACAGTAGACAGCAAAAAAAAAGTTTAACAAGGATAATGTTCATGCTGATCCTCTTAAGACAATAATAATAGGAATAAAAATAGAACTCACATGTTAAAAAACCCAGTCATTTATTTAGCATCATTTTCTACAGTACATAAAGCAGAACAAAAAAGGGAAAGTGCTGTGAAGGGATCTGGATTTAAATTAGGAATTATAGTTTCTTTTGGTTTGTTTCCATTTTTTTAAAAAATGATGGGAATCACCTTTGGTAATTTACGGGGAAGTTTTTTTTAATGGGATAATCTCTTTAAGGCAATGATCTACAAATCAGATTATTCTTATCCAGGAATATCTCTTTCAAAATATATTGACTAATCTCAAAATATTACATATATTTTATTGTAGGTCCCTTAGATCCTCAACAATACTATGCTGTTCAGTTCTGTTTACACTTTGTAAACGTTTTACAAGCAGCTTGCCCTTGGAAGGGTGAGAATAAGATACTATAGATTCAAAATGAAGCTCTTTCCCCATAGATACATCTGCAGGTTTGAGAGGAAAGATCAAACTTCCCTTTCATTCAGTATTTCATATCTGTTTGGGTACACCATACCCAAAATGGCATTGTAAAAATGGAGTAAAATACCAGAAACTGGAAGCAATACTGACCGTATAAATCCTCTCTTTCACAAGGGAAGAGTTGACTTCATGCCAGTTGTGATGGTGTGCCTCGCGTTTGTCCATATAATAACCCAGAATATTTGATCCACCACTGAATCTTGGAAGTTTCCATCCAATGGTCATTGAGTGGCCATCACAGTTGAGAAGTGTGATACCATAAGGATAGGACGGGCAGGCTTGAAAAAATCAAGTGCATAGAATATTACAACAATACCTAAAGACAAGAGCATATATACATAGCAACACATATCAGGTTGCTGCTCTTTTGTAGTTTATTTTCTCTATGTTAAAATCATGGATGGGAACTCATTTACAGCGCAGGAGCCCCTGGTGGTACAATGGGATAAACCCTTGTGCCAGCAAGACTGAAGACTGACAGGTCGGAGGTTCAAATCTGGGGAGACACAGATGAGCTCCCCGTGTCAGCTCCAGCTCCTCATGCGGGGATATGAGATAAGCCTCACACAAGGATGGTAAAACATCAAAATATCCGGGCATCTCCTGGGCAATGTTCTTGCAGAGAACAAATTCTCTCACATGTTCTGCAAAAAAAACATCATCTCCAGAAAATACTACACACAGAAAACATTGATCTGTGGGTTTGAATACTCTATACAGTTTTCCAAGAGTTGTCCTGGTTATGACTCAGGTGAGTTATGCGGGTAACTCAGGTGTCTTGCCCAAGTCAGCTAAGGAGTGGGTCTGAGTTTCCCAATGCCTCGGCTTACACAACATCAAGTTCAAAACCCCACTTTTAGTTGGTTGAAGTTCATGAAGAATCTTCACATAGGTAACAATTCAATAAAAGTTGCCCATAGTTACCCCAACTCAGTTGTCTTGCCTCATTATTTCGTTGTGGGTGGGCAAAATGCTATACACAGAAAACATTGAGCTACTAGCTGCTTTTTCTATATAAATAAATCGAATTCAGGGGCAATATACTAAATATCTATAAAGAATCAAGTGAACTGATCTGAATGGAAAGCCACTTCCTCATAAATAGTAAATTCATTTTTGTTTCTCATAGGGAAACTCCAGACATTATGAAAAGTCATCATGCTAAGTTGACCCAAATGCTTCCAGGAACATCAATAAATAACGAGGGAACGTCTGCCTACATGTTACATGAGAAGCAGTGTTAGAAGTACTTTCAGACTTGGAAATTATTTTCTCTGGGAACATAGAGGAGAAGAAACAATGTTCTTGTCAAGGGCCTGCTTGTTTCTATCATTCCAGTCATAAAACCAGTTATTATTTCCACTGCTCTCTGCCTTGAACTGACTGATGTTTTAATTACTTTGCAATTTATTATTTTTACACTCTTATATGAACTGCCTGAACATTTCATAATACCAAGTGATGAACAAATATTTTAAAAGAATTAATATGTGAATGCATTTAAGCTACCTACCTGGTTCAACCTTAAAATTGAGCAACCTTAAAATATGTGCAAGTAACAATGGATCCCAAAATGGTGTGATGATTCTCTTTTAAAGCCCCTTTTAAATCCTTGCACAATTTCACTTACTGAGAGCTGCCTGTACTGTTATAGGTTCAGATTCCTGAGAATTTTCACTCATCCCCACTGCATTGGCAGCCTTCACACGGAAGATGTATTTCTCTCCTGTTGACAAGCCATGCACAGCAAACCTGAAAGAAATTGAGGACGAGAAGCTCTGACTCTGGACAGTACCTGCCATAGGGTGCTTGTAGTTTGGTGAGGCACCAGAGAAGGTTCTGGGTGCGATTTTTCTGCTTCTTGGCAAGGGGTTAGACTGGATGGGCCATGAGGTCTCTTCCAATAATTCTATCACCATTGCTCCATGGCAGTTTAAATGGTGGCAAACTGCATTAAGTATACAGCGTAGATGCACCCATAAAGACATATTAGTTTCTGGAGTTATATGGCAGGAGGGCAGGAGTGATGTTGCTTTTAATATTGCAAATACCAATGAGACTTTTCTTACCTATTGTACTTGACAGGCTTATGATTGCAAGCTTCCCAGTGATTCGATCCCACAACAGAGCAGTCAATGTAGTAGCCAAACAGATCTTCTTCATGCTTTGGTTTGTCCCACTGTACAATCACAGAGGTCCTGGTGTTTCTTGTCGCCACAATACGTCCCGGGGCAGATGGAACAACTGTGTCACAGAGAAGTGTTGTTAATCTATTTATAGAAAGGTCAACATACAGTCAACTCACTATCTGGTTGGGAATGATGTGGATCTCCGGATATTTCAACAACCATCTGCCTTTTGACAGGAAAACAACTTTTTAAATTCTTGAATATTGTAGTTTATTTTGTTAGTTAGAATATGAATTTTCCTCTATCTCCCTCTATGACCCCCCTCGGAGGTAAGATTGTTGGGGGAGGCCCGGCTCTCAGTGCCAACCCCCCCCCCCCCGCATGACTGGAGAGGATGAGAGACAGGGCCTTCTCAGTGGTGGCCCCTCATATGTGGAACACCCTCCCCAGTGAAATTAGATCAGCCACCTCCCTCCTGACCTTTTGGATAAAAAACTAAAAACATGGCTCTGGGACAATGCTTTTGGTCAGTAAATGGGAGCAGTGCAATAAGAGACTACAAAATAACATAATGATGACTCAGGCTGGTCATGGAATATGACCTGAATTGTGTGATTTTAATTGATGTTTTAATGTTATGTTTCAATTGGTCTAGATTTTAATGCTTTTGTGGCGCAGCTGGCTAAGTGTCAGCTCCATAAGATCTCTCTGACCAGTAGGTCATGAGTTCGAGGCCTGCCCGGGTCGAGGTGGATGCTCAACCTTAAGTGTAGCCTGCTGTCAACCTTTGCAGTCCGAAAGACAGTTGCATTTGTTAAGTAGGAGATAAAGGTACCACATTAAAGAGGGGAGGCAAATTTTGACTGATTTATGAGACCATTGAAGAACTCCAGGAATTGCTGAGGAATGAGGAGGGATGCTGGAAAACGCTGAGAGATGAGGAGTGCATCAGCTCCCCCTGGTGGCCAGGAGTTTGCCTCTGTTTGTCTATATATGTCTATATATGTTGAACTGCAGGGATTGTCTGCAAGTATGTGTACTGTAATCCGCTCTGAGTCCCCTTCGGGGTGAGAAGAGCGGAATATAAATAAAGTAAATAAATAAATGTATGTATATATGCAGCATTGTCTTTGTAAGGCTGCTTTGAGTCCCCTTTGGGGTTGAGAAGGACAGGATTCAAGTTGATTCGAATATAAGCCAAAGGAGGTTTTTTCAGCCCCAAAAAGGGGCTGAAAAACTCAGCCTACATTCGGGCAAATATGGTAGTTAAAACCAAAGGCAAAAGTATAAACAAAGCAGAACAAGGAAAAATTCCTTTTTAATTAGAACTTTCAAAATATCCCAATCAGCAAGACCAGGAGGATTCTGGAAGTGTAGTCCAAAAATAAAAAATACTTTGCAGCAGAGGATGTAATAGATCCATGGACTTAACTATGGGCATTAGCAGAATAACACAACCATCTTGTATATTGCTACATACACATCAGGTACACCAGTGAAATTCTTGTGAGAGCATCCCAGTTTTTGGCATCATTTGTTCTTAAAGACATTCTGTAAAGGCTGGGGTTTTGAAAGCATTCTCACCTGTGGCTTCCTGTGCTTGAATGGGAGGTGTTATTTCAGAAGGATCACTAATACCATGCTTGTTTGCTGCTAATACGCGGAACACGTACGGTTTCCCTTCAGCCAGATCAAACACTGCATAGCGAGGAGATCTCACTGCCACTTGAGCATTGACCCTCTGCCAGCTCCCACTGCCAACAACAGACTGTATATATATATATATATAAAAGAAAAGAGTGAGAGAGATTGTAAGTATTTTGTGAGAGAGCTGGAGACAGAGGTTCTCAAAATATGTGAACTGGTGAACCATGGATACAAATCCTTATTGTTTCTAGGGAGTAAGCTGCCAGCTTTCTGGTTGGCTATCTTCTTGATACAGAATCACAAAGCATTGATCTGTGCTGCCAAATCCAATATAACATAATCTTTTTCCTTCACCTTGTGATAGTTGAATCTCTGTGAAGCTTGACATAATAATAGAAATATAAAAGCAGAGTGACTATTGGTGTTGTTTGCAAGGCTATTGAAACAGATGTTCCTCAAGCAAAGGCTTTTATTTGGGAAAGTTTGGAAATGGTTTAGGGCAAATTACAGAGAAATAACATTGGGTACAGTGCTTGGAACTAGGTCTCAATAAAGACTGAATGAAACAGGTTCCCAATGCTGTATTTCTTAGGGCCCTTCCACACAGCCCTATATCCCACAAAATCAAGGCAGAAAATCCCACATTATCTGGGTGTAGACTCAGAGAACCCAGTTAAAGCAGATATTGTGGGATTTTCTGTCTTGATAATCTGAGATATAAGGCTGTGTGGAAGGGCCCTCAGATGTCCTTTAAGAAGTAATCTCTACTACCTAAGAGCTTGTATATACCTGCCTTAGGGTTGCCACTTTTTGAGATAAGAGTAAAGGACATTTGCCTAAAAATACAGGAATTTACACAAAAATAAGGGACAATTCATTAAAAACTTGAAAATCAAATTGATGATTTTCAAGTTTTTATGAAGTGTCCCTTATTTTTGTGAAAAAATCCCATATTTTTAGGTAAATGTTCCTTACTCTTATCTCAAAAAGTGGCAACCCTAACCTGCCTCCAAAACTGGACTCAGTCAGAATGGGCCACTGGCTATCTCAATGAAGCACACAGACTTCCTGTGAGTTTCGCAGGTTTTTAAAACAAACATTGCTGCACTTTAAGGCAAAGTTGAAGGATAGTCCAAAGTTTGCTGGAAACTCTAGGGTATTCAGAGCAATCTGGACATTCGGATGGGGTCCAATTCAGCCCAATCTGTTGTCCTGACTGAACATCAGCACTATCACACTTTCCCTGAGTTCATCATTGCAGAAAAAGGGGAGGAATGGCGAAAATAAATAAATAATGATTTAATTTATATTCTGCCCTATCTGCCTGAAGGGTACCCAACTTTTCAGTTCTGCTACTGCTCCTAACCAACATTGAGCTCTGTGTGGGCTCCTGGCTGTTCCCAGCTTTCTGCTGATGTCAGAAAAGGGTGCCCACGTGATCAGCAAGAAGGCGAGGATCATCCTCCCATAACTCTTGCTGGCCACATGGGTAGCCCATTTTGACATCAGCAGGGTCACCCACAAGAGCAAGTAAATCAGACAGAGTGCCTTGGCCACCTAGAAACAGTAGAGACAAATTGGAGGTGAAATGTGAACTGTACAATGACAGTGACATTGCCCCCAGACAATGACTTCAGATTTAGCATGAACTTGTAGAATCTAGAGCATGTTACACCAAGCGAAGCTTCCTGGTGCAAATAAGACCAGCATTCAACTGGATTTACTCTTAAAAGGTAAAGGATGACCCTTATGTTAAGTCCAGTCACGTCCAACTCTGGAGTGTGGTGCTCATCTCCATATCTAAGCCGAAGACACCTCCAAGTTCATGTGGCCGGAATGACTACATGGAATGCCGTTAACTTCCAGCCAGAGCTGTACCTATTGATCTACTCACATTTGCATGTTTTCAAACTGCTGGTTTGGCTGAAGCTGACAGCGGAAGTTCACGCCACTCCCCGGAATCGAACTTGCGATCTTTCAGTCAACAAGCTCAGCAGCTCAGCGCTTTAACTCACTGCACCACCAGGGGCTCTGGATGTACTCCTAAGCATTTCTGTAATTTCTCCTATCAAACTGTCATGGAGAGAGGAAGTTCTCTTTTCCTTATTCGTGGTAACTAACTAGCACTAGCAATTGATTAAGGATTACTGATGTTCCCACACATTGGTCAAAAGAAACTTTCAGCTGGTCAGGGTCTAAAACCCGCAGACTATGTGTAGCTGAAAAGCAGAACATTTTTGTAATAGTGCCTACAAGACACTTACCTTGTAGTCATTCTAACCAAGAGTAACCAAACAATAGATTAAGTGAACATTTTCAGAAGACTATATACTATTTCCTGAGAAAATTCTGGAATTTGTCTATTGGAAGGGCACACATATTCTTCCTTGCAATTTTCCCCCCAATACTGTCAACTTTGGGGAAGGGAGTAGGCATTGGCACCATTATCCCTTCATGGTGTTCTAGAATGACAACACGTCCACCATTTAGTGGAGGGAATAACGTAGTGGATGAGCTGCCTACACAGTTGCTGATGTTACTACTGCACTCATTTGCATCAAATGCAGCAGCAAAATGGCAATGGCCTTAAGAATGAAAGGAAGTACCCACAGTTCATTGTAAGCCTCACTCTAAGGAAATGGTTAAAAGAACCTTCCCCTCTTTCAACAGGAACAAGATAAAAGGCCCCAGGCCACAAATAAGCTGCAATACTACAAGTCACCATTTGTGAACAGTCTGAATCTGACATAAAAATAACTTTTATTTTTCAAGTTTTCTTATTCATTGCCCATTTGAATATATGTAACCCAAACCTCCTATTATTGATGTGGCGATTTCTATCTCCTTATTGCCTAGCCTGTGCTAGTTAATTTTATTGTTTTGCTGAGGAAATGATTTGAAATGAAATGGTTATGCGGCCATGAAATGGCTTACAGCAACACATGCAACTATATAGCACAGTACCTTCTCAATGAAATATGATAATGGCTCTTTGCCACGGGGAACAGGTGGATCCCAGCTGAGTACAACATATGTTTTGCTGGTTTCTGAAGCGTGTACGTTGGTGGGAGGTCCTGGAATCTTAATGTCGCCTAGAGGAGTAATAAACTCAGTAAGTGTTAAATGCCAGATTAACCTCCCAGGTCAGCGCTTATGTGAGAGTTTGTCTTGCTGAACTCCCTTGCTAGAGTGCATTGGTTGGCTATTAAGGGCTTCAATATAAGCTTTACAGTTTCCGAAGGCTGCGTCATTTCTATTTTGAGAAAGCCCAACCAGGCCAATTAAAAGTGCAGCATTGATTTTCCACAGCTCATGTTAAAAAAATCAGGGGGGAAAACAGGAGATCCTTGTGCATTCATTGCACAAGATATTTTTTTCTTTGCTTTACTTTGATCACATTTTGAATCACTTTAATCTGCTATACTAAATGGCTTGATAAAGTATTTGTGCTTTATGCAAATGCAAGACAGGATTGATCAAAGACAGAAGCCCTACAGTTCTGCCCCTGAAAAAATATGAGCAAGGAGAAGAATTTGCATGAGAGATCACAGCCATTAAATATGAAACAGTACAGGTAAAGCATGGAGGGGGGAAACATCATGCAAGAAATCTTTCTTATACCCTGGGAATGACAATGAGGACCAATGTAACATGCAGCATAGGAATGAAATCCCCGCCCTCCGCTCTGTCTCACTGCCTTTGTTCTCCAATTCTCAACAAGTACCAATTCAGAAACTGCTAATCTAGGTAGCAGACAGAGCCTTGATATCCATCTATCTGTCCACAGCAGACTGGGAATATTTGGATCCCTTTCTATGTACTCTACCAGAGGCTAAAACTAGACAAAGAAATGATTTTTTACAAAAATAACAATGCTAAATGGGTGAGGTAACATCCTCTTCCTTCTTGTTTCCCTTCCTCTATACATTGAGGTCTTGAAACCCAAAGTAGTCATAGTATAGTACAGACATGGGTAAAATTCAGCCCTGAGTGTTTTGGACTTCAACTACCGGCTGTTAGGAATTGTGGGAGTTGAAGTCCAAAACACCTGGGAGGCCGAAGTTTGCCCATGCCTGGCATAGTGTGATACAATGCCTATAGCATGGCATATTAATGTAATAAGAAATTCAATGTGAAGATTTGACAAATGTGAATTTAATATGATGTGTGGGAATGAATGGAAGGATGTGTGGCTGGAGTTAATAATTTTGGAAGCACCGGTATAATATTAAGGCCTGCAATGACTAACTACCTGCTTTCTGGACTGTAATTAAAAGTTGCTAATGAGAATTGATAAGAACTGTGACAATGGTTCTTTCCAGTTAAGGAAATGTTTGCAACATTCCTTATGTTAAGAAGGAAGTCAACATAAGATCAACACCAATCAAGAAGATCAACATCTGGCCAGGAAACTGAGATGGATCCAGGATGGAAGACGTCTATCATTAATTTACAATTTTGGGACTACATCAGCAGAATATTCCTATAAAAGACTCAATCTAATAATGCTTAAAGTGTGACAGACAGAGACGCTGTTCACCCACTATGCTCTGCTCCATGGGAAGGAGAGAGAGTGTACCGAAGGAGAGTGGCAGATTTGCACAGGAGCAGTCTGGTCACTTTGTCCTTTTTTCTCAAAGGAAGAGGAAAAAGTGTGCTTTGGAGTCTTAGATTTTGTGCAGGGAGTCAGGTTCTGCTGCATGGAAAACAGAGATCTGGTCCTTGGCATTGTACTTAGGGAAAGGATGCATTTTGGAGTTTTGAAGTTATGGCGTTACGGAAGTTTTGGAACTATGTGTTGGCAGGCTGCAGGAAAGTAGGGTCTGGCCTAACAGGTGTGTTTCTCCAAGGAGGGAGGAAAGGATATGGTAATATTTGGATGCCTGAGGATGAATGCATGTACGTGTGGTGTGAATGTTGAGTGAAAATGTAATTCCCCTTTGTTTGTTTGTTAGCCATGTAATTGTAAATGCAATGTAGCTGCATAGAATCTGTATGTATGTCCAATGTCATTCTTTGTCTAAATGTTTTTCTGTAATCTGATGTACCCTCTCACACTGGAAATTGCATTAAAAAGAACCTATGGTTTAAAGTGATTGAAAAGTCATTCGTGACATTAACACCTACAATGTAAAGCTGCCATAAGCTAGGAAAGAAGATGGTACATCGAGGCAACTAAATGTGTCCTGAAAACATGGACATGCAGTAAGAAAATGCAGTCCACTCATGTAAATATACACAGGAGCTTTAAATATATATAATTTAAATTTGGCATGTTTGCCGCAAGAGGCAATGGGATAAGACTATATTAGCAAAATAAAATTGTCAAACTATGGGTGAAATTGCCCTGCATACTAGGTAGAATATTTGGCAGAAACAGTGACTCACTATAAGGGGAGAAGAAACCTAAAGTGACACAGAATCTATTTCTTTTTTATTTTATTTATTTTATTTATTTATTTATTATTCGATCTTATATTCCGCTCCTCCCTGCAGGCTCGGGGCGGATCACAAACAACTATAAAAGATGCTGCGCGTAGGACTTGCAGCTTTACATAGTATAAAAACGCAACATATAAACCGGTATACATTAAAATCAGAAATTGGGTTTCTAAAACTCCAGGCATAACCCCTCAGGCGAGATTTGTTTGTCTGTTAATCAAAGGCCATTTTAAACAAAACAGTCTTACAAGCTCTTCGAAAAGGGCCGAGCTCTGAAATTGCTCTGGAGGTATCAGGCAGCGAGTTCCACCATACTGGGGCCACCACAGAGAAGGCCCTCTGCCTAGTTGTGGATAGATGGCAGGAGCGCATTGGTGGAACCACTAGCAGATTTTGCTCTTCTGAACGTAGTGATCTCGGGGGGAACGTACGGGGCAAGGCGGTCCCTCAGATACACAGGCCCTAGACCGTGCAAGGCCTTAAAGGTAAGTACCAGCACCTTGAAGACAATTCGGTACTCAATAGGAAGCCAGTGCAGTTGCCGGAGGATGGAGTAATATGCTCCCTTACTGATGCTCCCACCAGCAAGCGAGCAGCGGCATTCTGCACCAGCTTGAGTCTCCGGATTGTCGACAAGGGAAGGCCAACGTAGGGGCGTTACAGTAGTCCAATCTCGAGATGACCGTCGCTTGGATCACCGTGGCCAGGTCATCCCTGGACAGGTAGGGTGCCAGTCGCCTAGCCTGACGGAGTTGGTAAATCGCTGTTTTGCTGGCCGTGGAGAGCTGGGTCTCCATGGTCTGCTCGGGGTCCAGTTTGACACCCAATCTCTTGACAAGGGATGACGAGCTTCGTTGCTCGCCATCTAGGTAGGCAACCGGCACTCATCCAGCCCAGGGCGACCGGGCACAAGATCTCCGTCTTCGACGGATTCACCTTCAGCCGGCTGGAACGCAGCCAGCCAGTCACGGCTTCAAGGCATCGGTGGAAATAATCGGGTACGGTATCCGGCCTGCCGTCCATTCTCAGCAGAAGCTGGGTGTCATCCGCATACTGATAACACTCCAGACCAAAGTCGCGAACCAGCTGTGCCAGGGGCGCATATATACGTTGAATAATAAGGGGAGAGAATGGCCCCTGGGGGACCCCACAGCTTAATGGGAGTCTCCCAGAGGCCTCCCCGCCCCCCTCCACACGTTGTCCCCGATCCCGGAGGAAGGAGGCCACCCACTTAAGGGCAGTCCCCCTTACCCCAGTCACGGCTAAACGGTGGGTCAACAAAGCGTGATCTACTGTATCGAACGCTGCTGTTAGATCTAACAAAACAAGCAGTGCTGATCCACCCTGGTCCAGCTGGCGGCGAAGTTGGTCTGTAATGGCGACAAGCACGGTCTCCGTCCCATGCCCAATACGGAAGCCGGACTGGAAGGGGTCAAGCCCAGCTGTGTCGTCTAGGAACCGCTGCAGCTGATCCGCTGCTGCCCTCTCAATTACCTTGCCTAAGAAAGGCAAATTAGACACAGGTCGGTAATTGGAGGGAGCCGAAGGGTCTAAATTCGGCTTCTTCAGCAGCAGTCTTACCATTGCCTCTTTCAGTCCCCCTGGGAACACTCCTTGCTCAAGGGAGCTGTTGATAATCTTTCCCAGGGGCCACGTAGCCCTCTCCCGGCAAGATCTAACCAGCCAGGAGGGGCACGGGTCGAGGGAGCAGGTAGTTGGTCTAGCTGCCGCCAGGATCCTATCGACAGCTGCTGCGTCCAGCAGTTGGAAACGGGTGAAGGTGGGCCCGCCGAGTGGCGGCGGAGTCTCGAGTTCACTCACTGTATCAAGGGTGGCTGGGATATCTCGGCGGAGGGTCGAGATTTTGTCGGCAAAAAAGCCACCATTAGTTACAATTATCTCTGTTGTGAAACCTATTCAGTTGGTGCAGCTGGGGCCATGCCTTGGATCCAGTGCCCAGAGCTCCATAGACTTGGAAGATTCCAAACAATAACCATAGAGAAACGGGCAAAGGAGCTGCAGAAAACTGGCCTAGAATTCGGTTTGGGGGCTGCAGGGGCATGCTGGACAGATGCAGTTTGGTCATCCTTTCTTTCTTATTTCAATACAGTAGGTAAAGGTTTTCCCCTGACATTAAATCCAGCCGTATCCAACTTTGGGGGTTGGTGCTCATCTCCATTTCTAAGCCGAAGAGCCAGCGTTGCCCATAGACACCTCCAAGGTCATGTGGCTGTCATGACTGCATAGAGCACTGTTACCTTCTGCTAGGTTGGCAGAAGCTGGAGCTGACAGTGGGAGCTCATGCCCCTCCCAGGATTCAAACCTGCGACCTTTCGGTCAACAAGTTCAGCAGCTCAGCGGTTTAACCCACTGCTCCACTGGGGGCTCCAATGCAACATCAGCTCTTATCATCCTGAGGGGTACATTGGCTATGAATGCTCATTAAACTATCCTTGTTTTATTTTTAGACTATTTTCCTGGATTCTCAAATGGTATGATCAGCACAGCAAAAGTAAACTCCAGTTTGCTCTTATTGCTCTTATAGCAATGTGCCCTGATTTCAGTGATTTAACAAAGCGAAACTGCACATACACTTTCTATTATTTTCTCTTTCTACTGTGTTGGTCATTTTTTTTGTTTTGCTTTGGGTCATTTTGCTTGAATGTATCAGACAAACAGAAGCAGCTGGAGAGCATGAAATGGTAGTGGATTGAAGAGAAGAAAGATGTCAGTTGTACGCTTCACAGCTGAAACAATGCACAGAAAATGAAGTTCCAGGCTTAAAATTGCTTAGATGCAGCCCTGGCTGTACAAACTTGACACTAAAAGTTAGAATTTGAAAACCAGTTCAGTTTTAGAGTGGACGTGCCAAACAGCATTGTGATCATGTAACTCTAGAAATTTCTAACTCTGTAGGCTTCTTAATTGAAAAAACAGAAAGAAACTTCTTGATGTGAGAAAACAAATACACGCAGCCTGAAATAATATCTTAGATGTGCCCCAGATGGGTTGGACTAAGAAGTCCCAGTCACGATGGTAAATGATCATGGCTACTCATCATCCCTGGCCATTTGTTCTGTTGGCTGAAGCTGATGGAAGATAAGATTCCAAAGCTTCTGGCGGATACCATCTCCCCCCCGGCTTCAATATTCTTCAACAACCTACAGTTGCCAGAATTCTGTTGAAAATTGTGGCAGTCCAAACACAACTCTAGCTATAATGTAATTCCACAGTGCAGTAGCAGCTCACATTACATAAATCTATTGCCACTCCGGGATTCAAAACTTCGTATTGCAAGTTTTAAATTTGTTTTCAAATTCTACTTCCTCCAAAGTTTGCTGTGTGCATATACTTTACTCTAGACCAGGGGTTTCCAATAAAATATAATCATAGGGTTGGAAGAGACCTTGTGGGCCATCCAGTGCAACCCCATTCTGCCAAGAAGCAGGAAATCACATTCAAAGCACCCCCGACAGATGAACATCCAGCCTCTGTTTAAAAGCCTCCAAAGAAGGAGCCTCCACCACACTTTGGGGCAGAGATTTCCACTGCTGAACAGTTCTCATAGTTAGGAAGTTCTTCCTAATGTTCATCTGGAATCTCCTTTCCTGTAGTTTGAAGCCATTGTTCTGCATCCTAGTCTCCAGGGGAAGCAGAAGCCTGCTCCCTATGAATTCCCCTCACATATTTATACATGTCTCCTCTCAGCCTTCTCTTCTGCAGGCTAAATATGCCCATCTCTTTAAGTTGCTCCTCATAGAGCTTGTTTTCTAGACCCTTGACCATTTTAGTCACCCTTTTCTGGACACATTCCAGCCTGTTCACATCTCCCTTAAGTTGTAGTGCCCAGAACTGGAAACAATATTTCAAGTGTGGTCTGACCAAGACAGAATAGAGGGGTAAGAATGGCTTCCCTGGATCTTGACATTATGCTCCTATTTATGCAGGTAAAAATCCCATTGACTTTTTTAGCTGCTGCATGACATTGTTGGCTCAGGTTTAACTTGTTGTTCAGAAGGACTCCAACCTCTGGTCCTCCAGGTGTTTCAGAATTCAGCTCCCACAATTCCTGACAGCTGTAAAGATGCCTGGGATTTTTGGGTGTTGAAGTCCAAAACACCTGGAGGACTAGAAGTTGAGAGCCACTGCTCTAGACTGAAAACCTAAAATAACAGAGAATTAATTCATTGTGTTCCTTCAGCAAAGATGGGGCCAAAACTCCATCACTAGGGGTTTTTTTCAATTGGAAAAGTGTTATTATGAGGGGAAAGAGTGTATCACTGGTTCCTTTTCATTTAATAGGTGTAGAAAATTGAGATTGTATAAGCATCAGATGGAGAATGGAAAACCCTTAGGTTAGATAATGTAGAGTGTATGTACGTAATTTATGTTTTCTGATGTACCGAATAGCATAGTAACATGTTTTCTTTTATTCTAGAAAAAGTTTTTTCAAACTTTGTTTTTCTTTGTTTGTATGTATGTAGGTTTTGTATTAATTTGTCTATATAAAATTAATTACACAAGAGAAAATTACAGAGAGAAGAGCAGAGGAAAACAGACAAAGCAACACAAAATTACAACAGAAGAGGCTGGTTTAGATATACAGAGGCAACAAGTAACATACCTTCAAGATCATCCTTATATATTACAATTTGTTTGCCTTCATCCAGGTGAATAGCTGAAGATCAAAACAAAAACCAGTTCTTTATATTTGGCATTTTTTGCTAGTTGAAAGCACCTATATTTTTGAAAGATTACAATTAATTAACAATATATTCATTTTGCTGTACCTTAATTAGCTATTCCTATTCAGTATTATGGATTGTTATAAACAGAATACCCTTCCTCTCAAAGTATCCTCAACCAACATTTGTGTAACCTATATAGTAATGTTTTATGGAAAAGAAACTTTGACTCCAATGAAGTTTTATAAACACAAACACAAATAGTAGAGAAGGGCACCTGGAGGAGAAAAGTTGAAACCTCTCCTCCAGGTATACAGCTTTTTCAGTCTAGATTGGAGTCCACATATTTCAATGTAAAAACAAAAAAGTATAGGCTCAGGTATAACTATGGCCCAAATCCAGCTGCTAGTCTTTTCTCTCACTTGAATCAACTCTGCCCCTTTTCACTCGCTTCCCCATACACTTGCCTCCTTGAACATCTGTGCATTGGGCCTTCCCTTGTTTTCAAATCTTAAACCATTTTGCTTTCCGAAGTTTTCGTTTCCTATTGTTTTATAATCTTGAATACTTTTAATTACACATATTTGTCAGTTTGCTTTGTATCATATTGCTTTAATTTTGTATTTCTATTGAAATAATTTGTTTTAAAATTTGTATATTTGTATTACTCCTCATGTGTATATGCACACACATGATAGACAGACAATAGGCCCACATATTGCCCGTGGGATCCATTCCATCCCTGCATACGATTGTGCTGGAGGACCTAGCAATGCTAGAGAAGGATCTTTTCTAGGCTCCAACACAATTTGTTAATTTCCAGTAGATTTTTTGGCAAAAATTGACGTTTCTTTAATCAGTGCTAGAGCCTCCAGCATGATTCTTTGGTATTCAAAGCTCTTCATTTGTAACTGAAGTCATGTTCAATGGGCTCACATATATGCAGGCCTATAGATATAGATATAGATACACACACACACAAATACATGATATACATGTATGAATGTATGCCTGTGCAGGCTGTGTTTTGTTGTTGTCTAACACAATACTGATAGTGTTATAGGTGGGGGGGGGGGAGAGAAGATAGCGATATTAAGAATACAAATAAACCGAATCTGGGAAGACCTATTGAATGAATTGTAGTATGGTAAATCAACACTTACATAAATTCCATTGATGAACTAGCTTGGATCAACAACTGTAATCAATGGAGTTTTCAGATTGACTCAACACTAGGCAAACACTCTTTGCCTCAAAGAAACAAGAGTTCTTTCTCCCACCCTAGACATTTCACAGATATATAAACCCCACTTGCTTAGTTTCCAACAGACTTCACAACCTCTCAGGATGCCTGCCATAGATGTGGGCAAAATGTCAGCAGAGAGTGCTTCTGGAACATGGCTATACAGACGGAAAACTCACAGTCACCCAAACACTCTTTGTTTGCATCTTACTTACTCTGAAGTCTCTCCAGATCCAAAGGGTCAAGAGCTGCTACTGCTTCAGAGATCCTGGATGGTCTGCTGATGCCAGACTGGTTGACTGCCCTTGCGCGAAACACATAGGAGCGTCCTTCAAACAGCCCCGTCACTGGATACTTGCAGATTTTTACAGGGGCATCATTGCACTGAACCCAGTTTTCAGTACCCACTTCACACCTGGTTTTAAAAATGACAAAAAGTGGCTTCCAATATTTCATAATAAATAATCAGTGCTGCATCTTTCCCTGTCACTGGAATCAACACCTTTGCAGAAAGAGTTGACTGAAGAAACACATGGAAAGGGCAAATCATACAGAAAGTTCTATGCTAAACAATGGAAATGCTAATTAATATGTGTGATTTGAGGAGTGCAGTCCAAAAGACACCTTTAAAAAAATATATCTGGTCCTCATATATGATGTTTAGTTTGTTGAAGATACCAGTGTTATTAACTGTATATTCCATTCACAAATTTGAAGCAGGATCAGTGGACAAAATTCTGATTACAGCCCCACCTTGTGTACTTGGCAGCAATTGGTGTGAGCAACAAGGGTCTGTTCCCACATCAATCATTTATGAAGCAAAGACAGGAAGAAAACGTAGGTGCCGTTAGAAGAAATACAAGGGAGCCGGCTATGCTGGAGGTAGGGGGCTTCTTCTTCACAGAAGGCCCCTGTGCGGTGGGAATTTTTCCCATTTGGCTAGCTGGTCAATTGGCCAGGGCCAGCCTCCTCCTTCACCCAACAGCCCTTATAGGGCTGGCCTGGGCACTTGCAGGCACCATGCCTGCTTCAGCTGGCCATCCCTCCCACCCACCCACCCTGCATGCTTGTTTGATGTTTGGATATTGTTGCCATTGGTTTGGTTATTGTTAGCTCATCACAACTTCAGTCGGCATGTGGCATGGGCCCTGGTTCTGCTTCCTCCCCCCCCCCCCAAATGGGGGGAATGTCCGATGGTTCCCATGGGTGCCAAGTAACACAGCTGGTGCTGGTGGCACCTTGACACATATAGCAGTATTGGTCAGTAGTGGGCTGACCAATCATGATCCAGAACCCATGCCTGGCAGCCAACCCCTTTGTTCCTGTAATTAATAAACAAGTTGTGGCCTTTTTCTTCCCAACCCAGTGTTCATGTCATCTATGGTTCTGTCAGAGGGAGGGGTGTCGCTCTTCCACGTGCAACAGCTTTTGAAATTGACAAGGATAAGAGGATGAATAAAGTATGTGTGTGTTTTGATACACACTTTTCCTAATGCCAGACCAATTTTGCATTTTTCTCAATATATGTACTTCATATGTGGTTTCCTCTCTGACTAAAGCATATTGGTGCATTTTTCAAATATGTATGTTGAGCTATAAATATGCATTAATTTCCTCATGATTCCAAAACAAAGAGAGCAAAGCAAATCTTAAATTTAGTTTCATCTCAGTGACAGAAAACCGGAAAAATTGTGCACATTTTTATTAAGAGTCTCGCATAGTATGTATAGGATAAAGTCATATTTAAAATTAGCAAATATGGATTCTGTACCATCTCAATGCAGATATGTGCACTGTAATAAGTCTTTCAAGATATCTTAGATCAAGTCCTTTCAGATGGAGTTAGTTTGCACATTTAGCTGTGTGATATCAATTTTGGGGCAAACAAAGTAATGTGCATGCATAGGTGAACTAGCTCAAAAAAACCTGAGTTTAAAGCTAAAGACCTGTCATTTGTGAAGAAACCATAAAACATCAACAATAACTTGTGGAGCCACTGGCCACAGCACTGTAAAACACCACACGGAAATAGCAACATTAAAAAAGAATTGGAGAATAGTGTTCTAACTCCCCACAAGGAAAAAATGGATGTAAACCTTCAGAAACCGTTCCCTGAAGTCTCATACCTGTCTACAAAATATCCAATAACAGGAGCTTCATGGGTTGTATTTGGTGGTTTCCAAGTAACTATAACATAATCTCTGTTTGCATCATGGCATTTCACATCCATCGGTGCTCCTGGTGCCCCCATTACTAATGCATCAGCATCTAAAATCAAAGAGAGGTCCATTTCAAGTCACACTTGAGACTTAATTCAACTAAACGTGCCACAGGAGACGTCATTCTAAATAAAGCAGCACTAAAAGGAAATCAAACCCTGAATTTGACATTTCAGTCAGCCATTGTTCATGCAGAGATTTCATCTAAGTGCAGGGGTGTTATTTCTACATCTATTATTTTACACATTGTATGCACTATTTATGAAAGCATATTCAGCATCCAGAATTTCGTTGGTGGTTACAGCATGTTCTAGAGAGCAAGTTAATATGAACATTCAGTTTTTCGCTTGCTATATCGTCCTACCAAAGTCTTAAACCTTGTGAAATACATTGAAGCTGTGATAGAATGGAGGGGGAAAAGGCAAAAGTAGATTTTGTATGAGACAAGTTAGAGGGTTGTTTCAGAAGAAGAAATGACATTGTGTTCTCACACACCTGCCCACACATCCAAATGAAAAGGCATGGAAGATCTGTGTGTACACACAAGTATATTTCTGAGAATATAATCCTGAGTCCATCTACTTGGTTGGCTTTATCACTACGCAGAATGTTTCAGCTGCCTGAAGCTGAAAATTGTGCAAATTCTGCTGTGGAGGCCCTGCTCTCGGCCCCACCTCCCTCACAAGTGTGACTGGTGGAGATGAGAGACAGAGCCTTCTCAGTGGTGGCTCCTCACTATGGAACTCTCTTCCCGGTGACATCAAACTGGGACTATCACTCCTGGTCTTCAGGAAAAAGCTAAAGACCTGGCTTTGTACACAGGCATTCGGGGATTAAGTTAATATGGAATTCGATCTCAATCTAGAAGTTTGAATAATGACTATGGGAAAATCAAGAAGTATGGAAAATCAAAACTCAGCACTAAATCTGTTTTATTGTATTTATGTGTTTTAACTGCTTTATAATTTGATATGGTATGTTTATTCTTGTGTGTATGATGCGGCAATTAATTTTTTCCATAATTTGTAAGCCGCTCTGAGCCCCCCTCGGGGTAAGAAGGGTGGAGTGTAAATAAATAAGTAAAAGCAGAAAAATCAGAGAATGAGGGTGTTAATGCTGACAATTCAGCCCAAAGTATTTCACACAAATGCAAAAGGTTGCAGATACAGAAATGTGTTCATTTAAAAGACAAAGAAATGTATCACTGACTTTCTGCCCACAAGGATTGAAGTTACTTTATTCAGATTTGCAGGGGGAATTGTCAATGCAAGTGTGAGGTTAAACTGTGACCCTTACTGGGTTTTAATGTATTCCTCTCCTTTTCGTGATGAATAAAAAGAACCCTTAGGCATACCTTTTGCCCTCCTTCCTCAGGCACTACATAAGCAGGGCTAAATTCTCTGATAAATGTGAATACTGTGGTTGAGGTACACCCATTCTTACCACTTTCTCTGAACAATTGCCATCACAATCATTGACCTGTTTGTATAACAGGGGTTGGTGAAATGTGATTCATGGGTTACAAGAAGAGCCAACGGGCATTTTGAGGCCTGCAATACTCCCCCAAAATATTGCCCTGAAATGCCCCCAGATAAGATATAGGACAAGACTTTTTTACATGATTTTGATTTTTGAATGTGGTTTTCTTCTGAAAAAAAGGTCTGTCTTGACACTGAAATTATGAAAGGCAAGATTACTCCTTACACCTCACTTTGCCATTTTTTAAAAGTAAAAAAAATTAAAATTATAGTTTTTTTAAAAAAACAAATCAGATGTGGAGACAGGGAGTATAGTTTTCAAATACTTGCAGTGGTCTATCTCTTCTCTAAGGGCAGAGGCAGGCCTACATATACCACCTTATCACACAGAGGTGGGGAGTGTCCTAGGATGTCCTAGGATGCATCTGCCCCAGTTCACCCATGGAGCCCCACGGCATGCAGCAGATGACATAAGGTGACTTCCAAGGGGACTCCATGGGTGAACTGGGATGGTGGTGTGGTGGGCACACTGCTGGCAACACAGAAGCCTTCCCATGTTCCGTAAAGAACAACAGGGCTCTGGCAGACTCAAGCCAAGCAACAACATTTCTCCACTTGGGACGGAGAAGCATGAGCTATCATCTGGTGAACAAGGATTGCCCCACGGCTGTGCTGCTGCCACCCAGATTTGCCATGGAAACTGGCGAATCACAACGCTGGCCCTCATCTGTGTGATGAGGTCTTAGGCTGAAAAATTGGCTACCTTGAGCAGCACATTTTGGGCATCATGAAAGGACAACATATTGCTGAATACTTCATTTTTGGTTGGTGCTGCATTATTTATTGCCCAGGATGGGGAAAGGTCATTTTGCTGGTAGTGGTACTATGTAGCTTGCTTGGGGTCTGTGCATGGGAACAATGCTCTGGTTTTGTATCAGATTGTCTAAGGAAATTTTCTCCAACCTCATAGTGACAGCATTTATGGATGTTCACAACTAGAATCTGCATATTCTTTCCACAGCTCTGACATGTACTGTATAAGCAAACAAAGTGAGCAAAGTAAGTCAATCACCATACAAAGAAACAAGCAAAAACCCCATACCTCTCACAAACAGAAATGCACTGTATTCACTGATTCCTCCTTTTGAGACTATGCGCACTGTGTACAAGCCTTCATCGTCCTTGTTCAGGTGGGTGAAAGACAATGCTGCCTGACCTTCCCCAAAGAAGGGTTTTGTCCATTTGGATTCTCTGATTAGCACATCTGGAAAAGATTTGTGATTTTTGGAAATAGAAAAAGAGATCAATGCACATATCATGATCAGGACAAATAGGAAAATATTGAGTCCATGGTGTTTTCTGTTCTATCATTTTCTCCATTTGATGTCTTTCTGTTTGTATTTCCTCCCTACTTGTTGACGCAACTACGTCTTCATGGAGACAGCCTCTATAAGAGAGCAGCCACACGGGGTTACCGTACATCCCCAGAAACAGTTGCTAAATTACTTGCATGTATATGAATTCTTTTTAGGGTTTACAGTAACCAGATCTAAATTAACTCTTTCACATCTCCTTTGAATAGATTCTCTGTGACAATAAATGTAAGTTTTAATTTACTAGAACACCTAGAGAATTTGCTCCTTTTTCTACTAGAAGCTCACTTTGTATTTCACTAATGGAAAAAATAATAATAGACATTTTCTCTGCAGTGAAACATTCGTCCACAGTATTGTCCCTGCATTTGAAGACCCCAGTGTTACATGGGTGTTATTCTGCATAGAACAACAGTTGATTGCTTATCCAAAATGTATTTTCTGCACACAAAAACCCAGTTTTTGTAAACAGAAAACTCTTTTCTGCAAAGAAAGCAGATTTTTGCAGAACGCCCCACATTTTCTACATAGAAAAACAGCTTTGCAACAGTTCAACATGTTCAAGATGATAAGATTTCACAAGCTTTTCACAAATCTATTATTCTTTGCAACTGTGGTTCCTGGCTATCAGGAACCTTGTTTATGAACTTGGGACAAATAATAATGGATATTCTTTCCACCCCAAAATGCTTAATATTCCTATAATAATTAAGTCTATGTCATCCATTTCTGATTCTGTCCTATCTGCCTGAATCACCTAGACATCAATTTTAGGGCAGATGTGGGCAGCATACATTTTAAAAATGAAATTCTTACCTTTAAAATGAGAACTGTAAACCTTCAAATTTATGCCATCTCTGATTATTATAAAGATACAAATGCTCTATTGTTGTACTACTCAGAAGTGCCCCTCAGAAATCTATTGACAGGACATTCCTCACCATGACATTCTTAAGAAACCAATTCACCTGAAACTCCTTCCCACTCCTTTCAACTGTTTTGAAGCCATGCCATCTTTAAAAGTACTAATCTGGAGCATGATCTAGCCAAAGGAAAGTATTTTAAAGCCCTATTGATTTCAACAACAGCAAGCTAAACATGGTCTTTTCTGAAATCAATGGGATTTAAATATGCTTAATGTTGGTTGAAGCCAACTTCCTAATCAGGAGTTATCTCTCCATGTACTTTTGATCCCTTTAAATAAACTTCTCTATTTGCAGCATGTGTCAGATTAAACTGAAAGGTGGGGGAGAAATAACTGCAGGCTAGATTTTATTTTAATCTAAATTCTGCTATAAATATACACTTAATTTAAAATCTTTGGGGCATTCCTGCTGAGTGCTGAATCAAATTAAGCTTGAATTTCTCACAGGTGAGAGGTTGTGACTCATGATTAATCTAAATTAATCTGATTGACTAGTCCTACTGATGCAATGGAATGTGAAAAATACTGTATCTTTTCTCTTGCATTAATAATTGGTTGCTTACTTTTGTGGAGTGGTCTATCCCCCTGATACATTCTCTATACACTTGTGGCTCATCTACACTTGCAAAAAAAAAAAACCTCTTCTGAATCACCTTGAATAAAAAGCTAGCTGCCCCCGCAATGTACAGTGACTTCTGGTGAGCATCATGATAATTTTTGCTTTAAACTAACTTTGCCCAACTTTGAGCAAGATCAGGGGTTTTCTAGCACTCCCAACACACCATAGTTTTTTGTGTGTTTTCTAGCACTCTACAGTATCCCATGGTTTGGGGGCAGTATTAACCATGGGGTTGGGTCTGATTTGGCTTGATCCATTGTCTAGACTGGACACCAGTACCATCAGCAGCACAATGAAAGAGGAGGAATCATGCCCCATATCACTACTGCCACCACTTCTAGTCAGCCCCAACGCTACTGGTCATCATAGGGTGCCAACACAACCAACAAGAAGGAGATAGGCTATCTCCCTTCCTTCTCCTTGGTCATGCAGGTGCTCCATTCTGACATTAGCAGAGGCACCCGTATGACCAGGAAGAATGAGGGAGACTGCACCCTCCTCCTTGCTGGTTGCACGAGAGCTCTGTTCTCATATCTGCAGATGCACCTTGGATGGAGCTCCATGGCTGGCTAAGAGTGGTGGCAGCAGCCACACAGAGAAGGTGTCGTGAAGGCCACCTCAGCAGGACTCAAGCAGCTAGATATGGATCTGTTCCAGGGCTAATCTCTGTGGTGTACGTAAACCCAGATGATCAATCTAAGAGTCAAACTTTGGAGCATTTTTTTTCACTTGATCACTTTTGACAATATTCATTTCAGGGACTAGAGCATCATTTTACTATCAATTACTTATGCATGGGTTGTTGTAGGTTTCACGGGCTGTATTGCCATGTTCTAGAAGCATTCTCTCCTGACATTTCGCCTGCATCTATGGCTGGCATCCTCAGAGATTGTGAGGCCATATAGCCTGAAAAACCTACAACAACCCAGTGATTCCGGCCATGAAAGCCTTCAACAATACTTATGTATGACATTTTCTTTTTGACATTTTACTCAGTCTTTTTAAGGTCTGCTTTCTAAACTCTTTCTTTAAGTTTTAAGATGAAGAAGAAAACATAGTTCTTGGAGGGAAGTTAAAATTATGTGTAGTTTTGTTTCATTTCTAGATTTCTAACTCCCAGTGAAGGGCTTCTTCATTACTTTACTCTGGGAGCCCTTACAGCTGGGAGAGATAACAGAAACATTTAAATAAATAAATTCCATAATACTGTCCCCATACATAAGAAAAAGCTAAAGGTTCCTTCTGTTGATTTATTATGTGTTCCTTTTTCATTCTAAAAAAAATTCTAAATGCAAATATTAACTCAAAGTGGTTAATATGATTAGGTTTTTTTTCTTACATAATCCAAACTTATCTCCTACTTCTGGACACAGGAAAAATCTGGAGAACTGGCCAATCAATTCCTTCAACTCTATCAACTTCTTAGATAGTTTCCCCCCCCCCCCTCTGTACTTCTTTGCATTAGCAAACTTGTAAAATGTATGAACCATTTGAAGAACTAATATTTGATTAGACTGATTATTTCTTTGTCCTTTGCCTTGAACTACAGTTAGCTACTTGCAGAAAAAGGCTTTTTGACTTAACAGATGCAAAATGGGACCCATTTACAATGTGGGCTGCAAAGTTAAGCGAACAAAAGTAATGCTCTCTGCTAGCAACTGTGCAGACATTGCAAAAATGGATTGCAAGTAGCAAGTGAAAAGATAGAGGTTGTGCTTATAATAAAGAGTACTGGGCTGGATCCAAATTTCTTGTGAAACAAACTCTGCTCATGAGACCCTCATACCAGAGGACAAGTCAGAGTTTTTTGGGCCAAGGTCACAAACGTATCTGAGCTTAGAGGATGAAAATGAAAGTCCAGGTAGACAAACAAATGAGCAGTTAGATAGAAGATTTATCTTCCATCAACATAGGGCTTCTCGGGAGAGTGTACGAAGGTCAAGATGATTATTAGCAAAGAAGTTCTTATCAGTTTCCCAAGAGAGAAGGCATGATTTCCTCTCTATATTAGCTAGCCCGGCAGACGGGTCCATTAGTCCAGGCAACGTAGATGATTGAGTATAGATCTATTGTCAAGTCAAGGGATTTCTAGTTCCATGTTCCATGTTTCCTTTTGTTGATGTCTCACGATTCCAAGTTTGGAAGGCTGTTACTGAATCTCATGTTTTGGATTTATTCTGCTTTTGTATTCCTCGTTTTTGATGCTATTCATGTACTTTGATTTCTGTGGATTATTCTTGATATTTGGACTTTGGGTTTTTATACTATTTTGCTGAATTGCTATACACACACACACACACCGCTTGGACTGGAGTGTGTGTTAAGTACAGAGGTGGTTCCCAGCCTTGGAGTGAAACACCTCCTTTGTTCAGAAGAAGGCAAACAGCTGATCATCATGAATGCCAATTGTCTTGTTACTGGTACCGATTAGATTGTGATTTTCTCTAATTATTCTGTATTATGAATGCTAGTATTTGAATTTAGGAGCAAAAATATGAAATGTATTTCATATCTGTTTTACCATCTTGAGCACTATCATAGGATCCGATTTAACAGAATCTAACATAGATCATATCCCTTGGAGTTTAATAGCCAATAAATGCTTTAAACTACAGTAATTCAGAGTAATATATATCTTTTGTGGAGCTCTAATTAGCAAACATACACCCAAAAGGCAACTTTACCAGCCTATAATTTATATAATAAATTTGGTGCAAGGAGAGAGATTAATAAAAAGATTTTAACATTGGTTGGGGTGGGCATGAAGAGTATGAAAGAATAAATGTAAACCCAATCTTGCTCTATTGAATAGGCATAAAGTCAGGACCTTTTGGGAAAATTATGATTCATGTTCAGTCCACTAATATACTCTGCATCAAAATAGGTTTCCTGATGCTGTTCTGGTTTTACGAGTATATTATTAAGAATGGAATGGAATGGAATGTTTCTTTGAAAAGATAAATCCCTTTGTATTTATTTGTATATATTTACAAAGTTTAATGATATCCTCAAAGGAGTCTTAGCTAATGCCACTGAACTATGCAACAGAATTTCTTTTTAAAATCACATGCTTTACCTGAAAAGAACAAAGAAAAGCTTACCATCTCTATACCATTCAGATCGTGGTCGGAGACGATTCAGTTCAGGTGTCACCAGGAGACCACATCTGAGGGTAAGTGTATCCCCCTCCACACCAAAAGTGACACCAAATCTCTCCAAAAACTGCACATCAAAGTGGGTGAAACAGATATCTAGTGGCATTGGCACTGTGAGGAAAACAAAAAGGGCTGTTGTAGAGGCCAAACTAATGAATAATTCCGAAACTTCATTATGAATAGTGATGACATAGAAATGGCAGAACCAACTCTAAAGGTGAAACAAATGAGGCAGGAGTGTTCTTCCAGAGAGTTAAAGGCATCTTTACCTTTGATATGTACACTTATCTTAAAATTGCCTCTCCTTAAACAGGGGTTTTAAGGGGTTCCTGTAAAACTCATTTAAACTCAACTGATTGTAAGACACATCCAAGAAAATTACCATAGTGTAGATACCTGTGGAAGTTCAACTTTTTAACTTTAAAATATGTATTGACATCTAGCCTATACAAGAACTATAGCCTATGGACTACATCACTTAAGGCTGCTAAAGTCCAGTTACAGTGGGTTAAAGATACCTATTGATGGAACTGCTTACTACACAATGCCATGGTTGTCCCATAGTTGCATTGTGCTTGCACATTTTATAGGGACATGGCATACTAACGATCATCCTCATGACTATCAAATCTGTAATATAACAGGCTTTTAATGTTTCCAGAAATGTCTTTAAAATGGAAATCATCCACTACCTCTTTGGTACAAAATGCTAGGCAAAGCTACAGCAGTATCTCATTCAGTCTGCCTTCTGCATCTACACTATGGACCTCTTAACTTATTTTTTTAGAATTCATTAGGTCTTCCACCATCCCATTTTGGTTTCTTCTACCCCAGCTGTATGTTTCCAACCAATATCACCACAAATGACTATCAGCCTCTGAAGTTTTCATCTACATTTTTAGAGCTACCATCAAGGCAACTTACAAAGACTAAAGAAACCAATAAATATCAGAAACATAGTGTCATTGCAAGAAGGATCTGCTACTGGCCTCTGCAAGATGGCCAACTGCATGCTTGCACTCCAAAGAAATGGAAGATATGGCCTGAGATATGCATTTCACGTTGCATTTGAGATGTTTTGGGTTACAACTAGCATCTTAAACTGGATTACCGATGTTACTAAGATTCTAAAAGAGGCCTAATTTCCAGAATAGATGCATCAAATTGTAAAGTAAGCTTACAGTGGCCAGATAGAATTCCAGCAGGATATGGCTCTTCATCCCCTCTGTACCCTGAAAGAAAGGGACAGGTAATTGTGACATGAGCATCCTAAACACACATTGCTCTCTCAAAGGTTTCTGTAGCTTACTTACTCCTCACAATGACAGCAGCATTGGTTGATGCTTGCCCATGCACATTTGTTGCCACTGCAGTATAAGTAGCGGTGTCATCATAGCTAGCTCTGAATGTGGTAAGAAGGAGAAATATATTCTGTGATTTATATTCACATTCAAGTGCTTACATATGAGAGGTAATCTAACCGACCTACTTACTTCCCAGTTCACAAGCCAAATACATCTTACCAACCTGGTATACTGCCCTGCCACAGACTCTACAAACTGTTTTTGTTGCCTCTCTGGAATCACAAGAGCCAAACAATTGTTCGCCACATTGAGGACTATTATATAGCACTCTGCTTCCCCATATAGGCCATGCTATATCGGTGCCTGGAGGTTTTATTTCACATAATGCTGATACCAGGTCATCTCAGCAGCTGGCCGACATATCAACTCCATAATCAAATTTATCACCAGAACACCTTATCATAAACCCAGGAACAAGGGAATAAACGAATGAGCACTGCAATAGCAGGGTCATTTTTTTAATTCATCACCCACATTTAACTACAAGCTTGCATACAGTCCACAGGCCTATTTTTATATTATATTGCATTATGAAAAATGATTAGATAGCTTTTATGCACACATCACTTTAAAACTGCAGTTAGCACAGTTCCTGCTCTGAGCTTCTTTCCCTCTTTGATCGGCAGAAGGCAGATGTAACAGTGACCTGGGTGTTGATTCAGACATCAGGCTTGTGTTTTATCCCTCCTTCAAATAGGTTAGGTCACCCCCCCTACCTTTCAAAAATTATGCGTTTTCACATTTAATATTTTCAAGGAGGTTAATTATGTAATTCAGAAGCAAAACAAAACTTAGTTAAAAAGGAGCTGCTAAGCACTCCAGGACGAAACAAGGGAGGGTTGGTAACATCATGGGCATCTTTCAGATGTCTGCTCACAAAATGAGTTTCTCCAATTACAATTTACTTGATAAAACTTTTGTAATTGCACTATCTCTGTTGTTATTTTCCATCACATGATGCTAACCCTATGAATGGCATAATCCAAATAATTTCAGTCATCAACAGCCCTGTTTGATCTTGAAAACGCAAAGCCATGGTATCCTTGGTTGAGTCAGATGCCAGACTCATATACTGCAGTTTAAATGAGTCTACACTGACCTTTATTTATTTGTTTATTTCACATATTTGCATCCCACCCTTCTCACCCTAGCAGAGTGGCCTTACAGCAAGCAGCAATTTGATGTCAATACATATAAATATAAATATAAAAAATACAATTAAAACCATACAATTAAACATTAATTATTAAAACATTAATTAAAACCACGTAATCTATGTAGTCCAAGGCCTGTCCAATTGTCAATTCCATTAGTGCATTATCCTGCAGTTTCAAAGTGTATTATTCGGCATTATAGATGGGGCCTGAATTTATCTGTAATGTGGTCTTCCTCTTTTCCTGCTGCCAAATAATAGAGCCATAAAACTTTGTATTTCATTTTATATTTGGAGTAAAGACTCAGGAACTGCAAAATAAATGATATTTCCTATGTGGAATATGACTCATGGAATACCAACAACAGGCCTCTTGGGCTGAGGATGAAATCCATTTCCTTCCAGCTTCTAATTATGTGTTTGCTAGAGATCCAGTGAGAATTGTCTTTGCAAATTACTTGTCAACATGCACAAATTCCCACTAGGAAAGGCGTGGGATACTTGTGGCCATCTAGAAATTGCTGGACTCAATCAGCTTCAGCATGGACTAAGGGCCTGGTAGGAGATACACCTCAGTTACAGAAATTGTAATCCAACAATATGTGAAGGGCTGCATATTCCGCACCTAAGTCATGGAAGTTTTGGGGGTAAAAACCCAAACTATAATAAGCTCTGCACCAGAGTCAAGACTTTCCACTACAACAAATCAACAAACAACCATGGACACAGGGAGATTCACATTCTCTGAAACACATCTTATGATTATGAGCCCCTGGTGGCACAATGGGTTAAACCCTTGTGCCAGCAGGATTGAAGACTAACAGATCGCACGTTCGAATCCAGGGAAAGTGCAGATGAGCTCCCTCTGTCAGCTCCAGCTCCCCATACAGGGACATGAGAGAAGCCTTCCATATGGCTGGCAAAACATCAAAACTTCAGTCTTCCCCCGTGCAACGTCCTTGCAAACAGCCAATTCTCCCACACCAGAAGCTTCTTGCAGTTTCTCAAGTTGCTTCTGACATGAAAAAATAAAATAAAATCTTATGATTGCACTTCCTTTGAACCTTAGGCCCTCGACATCGCATTAGTAACTTTTGGAAAACTTTGACTACCAATGTGATCTACTAGCATAATTTTATATAAAATCCAGTTATATCCTAACCTGCTTGCCAATCCAACTTCATCCTATGTGTCAGAAGTCATCACTTTGAAGAATCAATTTCTTCAAAATTTGTAAATATTATTTCTACTCCAAAAATTTGGGTGGGAGGTGGATTTTTTTAAGAAAGGGACATAAACATTGCTTCACAGTTGTCTGGCTCATTCTTAGCATCCGATCTGATACAGCCTCAATATCATGTATGACAGGCTTGGAGACTGCATGGTGTGTGCACAGCATGTCTTTTGTGAAAGGGACAAGCATGTCTCCGTCCCGATTGCCATGAAGAAAGAACAAAAAGAAAGCGCAGAAAAGAGTTTCAGCCAGAGCACTTGTTTTGAATTATGACCACTAAAAGATAGAATCGTCCCTGCACTCTGATAACTTGCTTATGAATAGCAGTATACCTGGGAGGAATCACTTTGATAATATGTAAGGATTGTAGCTCCCCCTAGAGGCAGATCATTATTTGTGCAGTGCAAAAAAAAAATCCAAAGGCAACTCAGCACAATTTAATGCCATTGTGAGCTATAAGCGTGCATGATTCGGTCATTTCAAAAACTTACGCTGTGGGTGCCCTGACTTCTTTATTCATTAAATATATTTTAAAAGCCTAAACATTATTTATAGGGAAACTCAAAGCAGCTAAATAATAAATATAAATATGATATTTGTGCTGTGTTCTACTAAAATTACAGGACTTACAGGGAATTCTCACATTGCAAACTCTACTCATCTCCTGACTTAGAAAGATTAAAAATCACTAACTTAGGTAGCTGGGTTACATTAGCAGAACAATGTAGAAGGAAAAGAAAAGTTCCTTATGCTATGACTACTGTTAAGTAACTCTTTTAAGGTACAGTTCTCATTTTATTGCCTGCTGTACTGGTCTAGACCTGTCAACCTCTCTGTGAAAAAGCAACAACCTTCCTGATAAGAAGAAAGTGACCTTGTTAATATTGTCTTGTGTAATATGTCTATAGGGCAGGCATGGGCAAACTTTTTTGCCTTGGGGCCGCATATTTGAGTCCAACTGAGAGAGCTCAGACAGGAGGGAATATGCTGGGTGGGATGGACCCGGGATGGACAGGGCCCGTGAGGGGGGGCTGTGAGGGGGCGAGCCAGGGCAGGGGTCATCCTCAGGTTGCCCTCCGGGCATAAGGATGGGGCTGCTCACTTCATCCTTATGCCAGGAGGAAAATGAGACATGCGGTAACTGCCCCAATCCTGCTCCCCAATACTCCTTCCCTGATCTTTGGGTTGTCTTCTCAACATTATGCCGGGAGGAGAGCAAGATAGGCAATGGCCAAGAGTGCTCTGGAGGACTCTCAGCCACTGTGTGCCTTCCAAGGGCCATCCTCTCAGCATAAGGACAGGGCTATTCACACCATCTTTATGCCAGGGGGAGGGCAAGATATGTGGTGGCTGACAGCGCTCCAGAGGGCTCTCAGCTGCTGTGTGCCTTCCGCCCTCATCTTTTGTGCATAAGGATGCAGCGGGCCACCATGTTCTTATGCCGAGAAGACGGGGAAAATGAGGAGGGCCTGAAGTAAGCCCATGTCTGCTATAGATAGACAAAGAAGATTGGGAACATTTTTCCTCTACAAAATACACACAAAGCATAGGGAAATTCCATGCACATAAGCTGTATTTCAATATGATTATTTTACATGAATGGCCAATAAATATATATAAATAATTGGAATTGTGTGATCTCCCCCAAACTACTTCTGCAAGCTCCTGAGGCCGGTGTGCCTCTCCAAGGCATTTTCAAAAACTGTCCTACCAAACGTTAGTGACAATCCACACAGAACAACATGAAGATGTAATGGGGAAATTACAAATTTTGTGCAAATTTTGCATGGAATAAATCTCAACCTATGGATAAGCTATGGAAACTGTATAATTCTCCAATTCTTTCTTACAAAGGGAAGAAAATTGTAAAAATGCCTCATTACTTTCTTCCAGAAGAAACTGAACATCTCATCACATTCATGTCGTCAAGCTAGAGGACAGTAGGGCAAATGCAGCATGCAGTAGAGGAAACCATAGCTTATGCCCCACATTGCCCACATCTCTCCCTTCTCTACCCCACGGGGGAAAGTGTTGCTGCCTTGGCTTCCATCCATGCTTTTTCCTGGTTTACCTAATGAGAACACTGGAAGCATCCCATGTTCTCTGGGCATCCTAGGATGTTTCCACAATGGAGCCAGGACAGAGCCCTGCCAGAAGCAGCCCTACGTCATGTGATGGGTTCCAGTGGACTCCATTCTGTCTCCATCAGGAAGCATCCTAGGACTGTTCTCACCAAAACTTTGTGTGATGAGGTCCTTAATGAAGATTTACATCCCTAATTTACTGTGATATTCATAGGCCTCTTTGTAAGATCAGATAGAGAGTTCCACAGAAATCTTTTATATTGTTAGGATTGGAGATTTTAAAAATCATCTGGGCTGGAGATGAATTTATTTGATTGTTTGAAGACATATTATCTTCAGACAACAGGCATATCTACATACTGGAAATGCTACCAGTACGCCGACGACACCCAGCTCCTCCTGCACTTAGAACCTGGGATAACCACAGTTCCTGATAGTTTCTCCCTGTGTCTGGAAGCCGTGATAGGTTGGCCACGGGCGAGTAGACTTAAGGTGAACCCAGCTAAAACTGAAATCTTATGGCCTGGTCGGGCCCTGGAGCTGGCCTGCCCGCTGCCCACCTTTGATGGTGAATCTCTAATTCCATCCGCAGCAGTGAAAAGCCTTGGTGTCCTACTGGATTCCCAGCTGTCGATGGAGGCTCAGGTCTCCGCCATTAGTAAGCAGGCTTTCTTCCACCTCCGCCAGGTGAGGCAGCTGGCTTCCTATCTTCCAACTGAGGCCCTTGCAACGGTGATCCATGCCACTGTCACCTCGAGGCTGGATTACTGTAATGCACTGTGTGCTAGTACCCCTCTTTCAGTGATACGGAAGATTCAAGTGGTTCAAAATGCAGCCGCCAGACTACTCATGCGGACACCTATGAAACACCACATAGCACCGGTGTTGCAACGACTCCACTGGCTCCCAACTGAACATTGGGCTTCCTATAAGACACTGGTCTTAATGTTCAGGGCCATTCACGGTCAGGTCCTAAATATCTCAAGGATCACCTCTCATAAGTTTGCCATCAGAGACCACCAAGACCAGCCCAGGAAATCCTTCTACATATCCCGGGCCCCAGGGAAGCACGTCTAGACTCTACAAGGCGTAGGGCCTTCTCAGTCCTTGCTCCAACCCTGTGGAACTCCTTGCCTCCATTTGTTAGAGCCATGCTCGATTTGCGGTCATTCACCCAGGCTCTTAAAACTTGGCTATTCGTTAAAGCTTTTAACTTGTAACTATGTGATGATATATTTGTATATTTTATTGCTCGGAGCACTTCGGTGGAGAATGACTCATGACATAATAAATTGAAATGAAATGAAATTGAAATATAATCTAAGACTTAATAACATCTCTCTCTCTCTCTCTCTCTCTCTCTCTATATATATATATATATATACTGTATATATATATATATATATATATATATATAATTTTGAAAGCTGATGCTGATATTTATCTCCCTATTCAGATGGCATAATAAAGATATTGCTATAGTATGGACTTTGAGTTGGTTTTGTGTAAAAGTAACTAGTATCTGAAGGTCTGTGCTCTCTTGCTATTACAGTTAGGCCTCCACATTTGCAGATTTGGTTACCAGTTGATTACTGCAGCCCCTTCACTACTGCTTTATGCCATTTTAACAAGGACTTTGAATGTTTTGAATGTGATTTTCCTGTTTCTTGTCAGAGGGTTGGACTGGATGGCCCATGAAGTCTTTTCCAACTCTATGATGATGATGACTTGGATAACATTGGTGTTGCCAAGTCACCCCACCAGAACAGGTATTTTTTGTGCCTACTAAATATGACTTGAGAGTTCAATAGATATCCATGTCTTTTCCATTTTCACACAGATCCTGTGTCCCTAAGCCCTGTGAAGGGGGGGGGGGGGGCAACAGTACTTAAGTATTATCATGCTACCTAACACAGTGGAAACTAAGGTGTGTGAAACGGCAGAAATCCATTTTGTTTTCATTTTGAATTTCAGGCAGCCCTCTGCTATGTTTTCAGGAAGATTCCAGGAGATTAGAAAGGAGGCCGTTCGGATTCATAATTTGGGATTTGGAGTTCTGTTTCCGTTTCAGGAAGAAGCTTCCCTAAAACAGAACTGGGGCAAGGAGGTGACAGGACACTCAAAATTCACAACAAAAACAGAAAGAAAACAGAACTAATTGTGCTGTTTTGCACACCGCTGGTGAAAACAATAAAGTAATATGCAAAAGGTATTAAAGAGCTACTGATTTTATCAAATATTGAGGTTAAGCTTACCAACCTACATTAGGATGGAGCCAGGAAAAATATTGGGTATTGGAGAAGACTTATATACAGTTTAATAGACTAGGATTTTACTGGCCAACTTAGAAAGGATATAAAATATGGAAGATATGTTATTTTGTCTTCTTTGGGTATTAAAAAATCAATACTAATAAAGCTTGAAATAGCGATAACATTTGGTTGAATTTTTAATAGTGTAGATAGAGTTTTCCCAAAGGGAAAACTAGATGTTTGAGGCGAGTGAAGAGTCCTCAGACACAGGCAAATGGAGAGATGAAAGAGTATCCCATTGCAACCTTAAAATGATGGGGTGATGCCACATCTTTGGCTCCTCAAGAATCTTTCCACTGGAGCCAGGGAGCACCTAGTATATTCATAGGAATAAATGTCACACTTGCATCAGAAGGAAAAGTTATCTGCATAAGCTTTCAAGAACTGCTAAGATGACAGCCAAGAAATTCCTAAGCTGCTTTAAGTAGCCACATATCAGATGACTTGAAACTCAGCATATTGGCATGAACAGCTGAGAAGAATACTGAAATAGGCAGAGAATCCTAACTGTTCTGTAACCCCCCCCCCCCCAATTAATGCTAAAGATATGTGAATCTTTTTCAGTATTTATAACTGCGATGGAATGGCCTTCACATCATTGCTTATTACTCCACATCAAGGCACATCTCTAGGCCTCCAAAAAATACATGGGTCTGAAAACCCAAATTGGGAAAGTATGGTCTAATATGCAAATAGCTCTCGCACAAAAGCTGGAGGTTCATTAGTAAGATAGGAATCTTATCATTTAGAAAATGTAATTTAGCAACCATATCTATCTGATCTGGAAGATAACTACTTTTAATGGAATCCATCTAATCTCCAATACCAAAATAAGCAAAGCAAAAGAAAAAAAAAGGATTATGGAAATTTACAATCAGAGTATCATTCTCTTGGGATTGTTGCAAAAGCAACTCGGGGGCCTGAAATGAAACACATTCATATACCCACAAGTCTTTTTAAGGAAAAAACGCAAGTTTGGCTAGTATTTTTGATCAAAAAAAACAGAAGACTTATATCCCACTCCTCCCCAGATTGTTTTTGGTATCGGGCCTAACTACACATTATGCTAAATAAATACCCTGCCACATTCCCAGTAAGGTTTTTAAATGTACATCAGACATAGGTGTAAATTCCATTGGGAATATGACATAGAGAGATTTATCTCTTCTCTACCAATGAGGGAAGCATCCTCAATATATATGCTGTGCCTCAAAGAGTTATTATGAGGATAGAATGCGAGTAAGGCTCTTGAATGCCACCTTTAGTTCACTGGAGGTCACTCTCATTATTAGGTTGGAGCAAATAACATAACCATTTGTGTTTCATGACAAAGGAAGACTTGTAAAATTTCTCATTATAATTCATTGCATACATTTATTTTGCACAATCGTGTATCCAGCAGCTGTCTTAGGATCAGTGCTAGTTTCATTTAATAATCTCAATGGGGTGGGAGGACATGTATGAATGAATGTGTGCATGGATACTATCAACTGTACAGGAGGGATGAACAAAGTCCCCTTTTACACTGCCATTTGATCCAGATTATTGAAGCAAATACTACACATTATCTGCTTTGAACTGGATTATATGAGTCTGCATTGCCATATAATCCAGTTCAAAAAAGATAATCTGGATTGCACATGGCAGTGTAGAAAGGGCCAAAGTGTGAGCCGACAAATCTGGTAGGATTGTAATTCCCATCAGATCTTACCAGAATTACTAATTGTGAGAAATATCAGGAGTTCTCCAATAGATGGCAATACATTGACAACCTTTGTGTCAGTGAGGAATTTTTTTCATATGTATGTCTGCTCTGGCCTGTTTCCTTTTGTCCTAATACTCCTGATACAACAGAAATGAGTAACTTTGTGAAGGAAAGTGGTGACAAGTGCTAGGGGTTACATCTTAACAGCATATGTAGATCCACACTCTGTCCCGCTCATCATACTGTTGCAGCTCTGGAGGATCAGGCTTCTACAACTGGGGTCAAGAGAGTTGCTAGTGCTTCAAGCCTTGACCAAGACAGGGAACAGAGGAGAAAGATTCAGCATATACTTAGGGATCCTTCTGAGTCTGATACGTTTGAAGGGTTTACAGGGAATGCAGAATTACAGTCAGAAGAAAGTGATACGGACCTAGATTCGGCATTAGTGCAGGAAGTGAGAGATGTATGCAATGCAGACTCTGGGGACAGCACATTTCTGGGGTTTCAGACAGATCAAGACTGGCCTTCTACTCATTCAGAAGCTGAGGAGGGCACTTTAAGTAAAGAAGAGCTTTGGTTAGCTTGGAGGTCTGGGCATGGTACAACAGCTGCAAGGAATGAGAATGCTGCTGCTCTGGAACAGGGTGGGTTCTCTGATGACTCTGATTGTTAGTGCTATAAGAGAAGTGAGTATTTGGCTTGACCCTCACGGTGGTCAAGGAGTTGCTATTCTGGTTCGTGTATTCTGTGTTCCTGTCTTCCTGTATCTTTGATCCTGGTTTCCAGATTACTCCTGCTGCCGTGTACCTCTTGACCTTCGCTGTGACTGCTCTCCTGTCGACCCTGGGACGTCTCCTCCTTTTCCATATGCCTTTCTCCTGCCCTCTGACTCCTGGACCGGTTTTGGACTTTGCTTCATGAAAATTCCTTTGATTGGACGACGAAGATGGACGTCTGGTGTTTGTTTTTGAGTTTTCTTCTCCACAGCATTTTTGTTTGGGTTTCCTGGGATTATTGTGGTTTTTTGTTATCTTTTAACTCCTGGACTCAGCTACTGCCGTCTCTGTTCCATAACACATTCAGTGCAAATCAATGGTTGATAACCTGTGGTTCGTGGACCACCAGCCACCAGTGATCCGCAAGTACTAAAATATGGTCCGTGACATCCCCTGTTACTACTACGGATAATAACATAGCCCAACCAAAAAAAATTTTCTTGGTGTCTTCATTTTTAGGTCTGTTCCTGGGGTTATCTGGGGTGCTGATTCAGAAAATTGCATTAGATATTCCGCATCAGCTCTAGATTATTAAATATGGTTTTCTGTGGGCAAGCAGATGACAACTACCGGATAGCATATGTTCTGCATCAGAAACTAGAGCTCATGTGGTTTATTCAATGCAATTTTCTGAATCAGCACCCCAAATAACCACACCAAATCTAAAGTTGACCAAAAACTAAACGTTGATTTTAATACTTTTACAAATGTTGTGGGGTGGTCCCTGGTCAAAGTGGTCTCTAGTTTTTTTAAAAAAAGGTTGAGAACCACTGGTGTAAAGGAAGAGGAAAATTTCTCAGATATACTAAGAGAGCAGTCCATATTAGATTGCCAAGTTGCTCCAAAGCCCCAATTAACATACTCACATTTGCTTTTTCTAAAATATAATTTATTGTTTGTTTGTTTATTTATTTACATTATTTCTATCCCACCCTTCACACACACACACACACGGGGGGGGGGCGCTCAGGTTGGCTTACAAGGCAGCAATTCAATGCCATAGTACCCACTATAAAACCATAAAACATACAACATTAGAGATAACAGTTAAAAATTTAAAACAAAGTTCCGTCCACAAACCCACGTTAAAAAACAGTATGCCATACTCTCATCTGTTAGCTTGCCAGTCCTATTCCAGTCCAAAGTGCTGCTTTCTGCTATTGTACAAAGGCCTGGTCCCATAGCCAAGATTTTACTATTTTTTTTACATTTTACTAAATGCTAGGAGGGATGGGGTTGATTGTATTTTGCAGGACCTCCCCAGATGATCTTAAATTATGAGGTGGGATGTAGAGGCAGATGCATTCAGACAAGTAAGCTGGGCCAGAACTGTATAGAGCTTTATAGGTCAAAACCAGTACTTTGAATTGAGCTTGTTGCCTTGATTCACATATCTTTCAAGAAAAAATTAGCCCACTACTTCATGAACCAATCTATTAATGATCCAGTAACCTCCAATACTAAAGAAGCACTAGTACAGTGTATGCAATTTCTTCTCTCTTCTAACCGTGTATCCAAACATGTGAATATAAAAATGCACATTCAAATTCAGAAATATGTCCTACTAGAACAGAGGTGCCTTAAAACAGTTTCCTTCCTTTTCCAAAATTTATGAAGGCCATATTGGTAGCTTTGTGGCTTTGTTATAATAAATGCTCAGTGGAGAGAACTAGATTGGAACTCTTGCACAGTGGGAGAGGGGGCTGGGAATTTTACCTACCATAGTCCTGGTCAGAATGGTATCTTATGTAACTATTTCAAATGGGAAAGAGCTAATATTTCTTCCTCTTCCTCCAATAGCTTGAAAAAAACATCTGTTTGTATATCTCCCAGAATCTTGAACCAACAGGACTAGAGTTCATACTGGATGGGGAATTTTGGAAAATGCCACACATCAAAACTACTACCTCAGTTGCACTAGGGCAATGGTTCTCAACCTGTGGATCCCCAGATGTTTTGGGCTTCAACTCCCAGAAATCCTAACAGCTGGAAAACTGGCTGGGATTTCTGGGAGTTGTAGGCCAAAACATCTGGGGGCACACAGGTTGAGAACCACTGCACTAGGGGTTACTATCACTACTCACTTTCTGGTTAGGTGTACAGGAAAAAATTTAAAACTGCAAATAATAAAACATAACCAAAGAGAACACCACTCCAAGAATATCTAGTTTTTCCAGCATCACTCTATGGTGAACTTTCAATGGATTGTACTAAACTACCTAGAGATTCCTGGAGAGGTGTTCTCTGCATTCTCTAAGCAAAACTCTATGGTCAGCTTCTGGCAAAAGGTGGTCGTAGTCACTCTGGAGGACCTAGAGATCCCTAGAGAGAACATTTTAATCAAATCCATGAATAATCAAATCTGCAAAAGTAATGTGAAAAGCCAACTATATATGTGTGTATGTATGTATATATATATATACACACACACGGAACTCTGCTACCAAAGGTGGGACACTGACTCAGACAGTGTCAATGCTCACACGAGCTTCATTTTAATGCATGCCAAACAGTGGGATAGGGCTTTTTTTTAACCAAATATAACCACAGTTGGGTTGGTTCACATAGATCTCTATACAGATTTTGCGTTATGAAGAAGAACATCTGAACTCTGTTATGGTAGTTTCTGGATAGTACGCTAAATGTATAGAAGTATATTCACATACTGACCGGAAAGTCTGAAGTCTCCCATACACTAACCAGGATGTATGTAACACCCACTGAATTCAATGGGAATTATTTCTGAGGAAGCAAATCCAAGATTGCACTAGTAGTGTCTCTCGCACATTACCTGTTTATTTCCAGCACGTGTACTCCATATTTGCTTTCAAGTCTGTACTTTCCAGGCTCACTGGCAGGAGTAATCAGTTCTTCATTTTTGTACCTGACAAGTGAATGGAAAACAAGCTGAAATAGTAAGCGGGGGGTGATGTACTTTGGACACAAGTTGTGAACATCTTTATATGAAAAAAAACCCCAATGATATAGGAACAATGCAGAATTTATATCCAGAAGTCTTCTTTACAGATGTCTCTCTGTGATTCTACATATATTTTACCCAACATAACAAATAGCAGCTTTGGCAGGGGAACCAATTGTCAATAAAGCAAATTGTTGGCAACCCCACTTTCTCAATGACCAAGGTCGTGGTTGGAATTCACAACAGCATCATGTGGCTGATCTTTTCTAAAATGTAATGAAACATAACCAACCATGAGGTCCGTCCCATTTACCTAAGCTAATCTAAGTCAAGGCAATTCAGTGTAATTACAGTGATAAGACACAGAGGACTTGTGCCTTTTTATGATTTTGCCAAAGAAAGATTCTTAGCAGATGGAGGTGGCCTTGAATCACTTTATTTTCTAGACTACCACTGAAGGTTTACACAAGACATCTTTTCTTGGTGTATGATCATAATAATTGTCCCATGAGAAGTTGGATCCTTCTCTAGTACTTTCTTCTTCTGCTGACTGGGTTTTTTGGACATTACAGAGAATGGAAGCCATTCTGAAGCTTCACATCAAAGAACTTGTTACAACAAAAGGTGAGGATAATCCATAGTGTCCAGCTCCTGAGACAACTACTTGGTCACATATTTTAGATGACGATCTGTGGAGTGACTGACACCCAGCAAGATACTTTTCTATCCCCAATGGGTAATTCAAACCCTCAATGAACTATCCATAAGTATTAGTGAATGATGTCACCATCAAAAGTCAAAGGAAAAAGTCATGTGCTTTTTTCGTTGACATCACTAAACCATTGGCTTTTTTCTATTACCAAAACATTTACTGAAATCGGTCATCAGGGTTCGGAAGGCTGACAGGAAGGCTGCTTGTAGCTCAATAACAAAGTATATGTTTATTCAGTGACTCTGAGCAAAGGAAGAATTCCCCTCTGAAACCCAGGGCCCATTCAAAATACAAGGTCATAGCGCTATATAGATTTCATGTTATCTGCCATGAAATATCCTTTGGAGTCCCAAAGTTTGTAGTTTGGAGTGGTAGTAGAGCTGTGGTTGAAAATCCTAATTAACCTTCTTTCAATTGCAGATCTCAGGATTCAAATTGATGGAACCATAACAATGAAAGGAGAACCATAGCATTGTATTTTGTGTAGTGGGCAAGGCTAGCAGGAGGAGCAATGTCAAGCAATATAAAAAGAGGGATTATAAGTGTTTGTATAGCATTGAATTTTGCTGTAAACTGGTCTGAGTCCCTCCATAGAGGTGAGAAGGCTGGGGTACAAAATTTTTAAAATAAAATAAATAAATAAAATAAAAATATTTGAAAATGATATACAGTAGAGTCTTGATTATCTAACCTTCGCTCATCCAACGTTCTGTATTATCTAACGCTATCTGCCTCTCACGTGGATCCACTGCTGTTTCAATACATTGCGATGTTTTAGTGCTAAATTCGTAAATACAGTAATTATTACATAATGTTACCATGTATTGAACTGCTTTTTCTGTCAATTTGTTGTAAAACATGATGTTTTGGTGCTTAATTTGTAATTTAACATTTAATAGGCTTTTCCTTACAATCCCTCTTTATTATCCAACATTTTCACTTATTTATTTATTTATTTATTTATTTATTATTGAGGCTTCTATGCCGCCGACTCCCGGGGGCTCGCAGCGGCTCACAAGAGCCAGAGGCACAATAACAAAGATTAAAAGCATAAAACAATTGAGCAATTAAAACAATAGCAAAACAGGCAATAAAACAGACAAAACAGCAGCGGGTGAGGCGACATAGTACTTAGAGCGCGTGGCCTACTCTCCAAAGGCCTGCCTAAACAGGTGGGTTTTACAGGCTGGCCCATTTATGTTGGATAAATGAGATTCTACTGTATATATGTGTTTACTATAACTCCCTAAATTCCACAGCTAGCAGTTATGTTTTCTGGCAGATTCTGGATATTGTAGAACAAACTAGTGACATTTCCAAACTTTGATACTAGGCTAGACAGAGCAATAGTTTGACTTGCTATACAACACTTCTCTATGTTCCTATGACACATGGGAGGCAATCAGTAATACCCTTTACATGCATGGATGTTTTCAGGAAACCAACACTGACTGAACAAGCCAGCCCTAGCTGACTTTGAACTTTACACTGCTCTATTAAAAATCAATGCAGGTTCTACCATTGTTTTGCAAGGTAATGTAAGACATTCAAAGAGAGGCTGCTAAGAGAAGCCTGTAGCACATCTTTCCTTTGCTCTCTCTTGAGCAATTACATCAGCAGGCAACAGATTCTGAGTTCTGAAATATGCAGTGTATGTCTGCACTGCAGTACAAAGCCTAAAACTTTTCTCCCTTTAGCAGCAATGTCAACAGGACCCATCCAGCATGTCTTTGAGGATTATAAATGGGTTTTAACATAGACATTATACATGTGACACTGAATAGCAAGGCTAAAGCAACCAAATGAAAGCGGCTTAACACCATTTTGATATCCCTTGAGTGAGTCAAAGCCTTACCATTGTACAACAGGAGTAGGAAATCCCTGGACTGTGAAGAAGAGCTTGACAGCCATCCTTTCCCAAACAGTGTGGGACCGGAGCCGTACCAGAACTTCTGGGGCTCGGGCAATGCTCTCTTCAACAGCATACCTTTCCAGTGCCATTTTTTCCTGTACCTGGAAACACAAACAGAAACACCAATGGGAGAGAGGGAATAAAGAATTAAAATAAGCAGAAATAAGAGGGAACTCATATGTCCTGATAGGAATAACAAAGAGGAAAAAGAAGAAATTCTTGAGAGCCTATTCAGCAAACCCACAAACTAAGGAAAGCCCGAATGAAGAAAATGTTCCCACAGTACCATCCTCTGTATGGTGACTTTATCCAATTGTTCTCTAGCAAGAAGCTTGGCTGTGCGCAGCTCCTCTTCCAAAGAGGACAAACTTTTGACATACCGGATTCTCCTCTGTTCACTCCAATGCTGGGACTTCTGCTCCTGGCTCCTACAAAAGTAAAAACCAGAGAGAGTTGAGCCAACATCAAAGCTGTGGTGTTAGTACTAAAATGTTATGGCAAGCCAAACAATGCTATGAAGTCGCATTAGCAGCTTTACGGAAGTGGAGTTTTTGCATTCTGAACTCTCATACATACACACACAGTATAATGCAGCCAGAATTTTGAGGAACAGATGCACACGTGCCTCTCTCTCCTACATTCCTTCTCTATAAGTGGCTTAGCAAAGTAGATGTTCGTCCAGATTTCTCCAGCCTATTGCTCTCGAGAGATGCTGAGCAGGCTGGTATAAATGCTAACACATTTATTCCAAGTATATTCAAATGGGTTGTTGTAAGTTTTTCAGGCTATATGGCCATGTTCTAGAAGCATTCTCTCCTTACATTTCACTTGCATCTATGGCAGGCATCCTCAGAGGTTGTGAGGTCTGTTGGAAACTAGGAAAATTGGGTTTATATATCTGTGGAATGTCCACGGTGGAAGAAAGAACTCTTGTCTGTTGGAGCTAGGTGTGAATGTTTCAGTTGGCCACCTTGATTAGCATTTGATGGCCTGGCAGTATTTTGGTGTTGCTTGTTAGTGCCTGGGGGAATCTTTTGGGAAGAAGTGATTAGCTGTCCCTGATTGTTTCCTGTCTGGAGTTCCCCTATGTTTGAGTGTTGTTTTACTGTTATGATTTTAGAGTTTTTTAAATACTGGTAGCCAGATTTTACCAGGGGCCCCGGTAGCGCAGTGGGTTAAAGCGCTGAGCTGCTGAGCTTGTTGACCGAAAGGCTGCAGGTTCAAATCCGGGGAATGGCATGAGCTTCCGCTGTTAGCCCCAGCTTCTGCCAACCTGGCAGTTCGAAAACATGCAAATTTGAGTAGATCAATAGGTAGTGCTCCGGCGGGAAAGTAATGGTGTTCCATGCAAGCCAAATTACCTTGGAGGTGTCTGCAGACAATGCCGGCTCTTCGGCTTAGAAATGGAGATGAGCACCACACCCCAGAGTCAGACATGACTGCACTTCATGTCAGGGGAAAACCTTTACCTTTACTAGCCTTATTTAGTTCATTTTCATGTTTTCTTCCTTTTTGGTGAAATTGACCACATGCTTATGAATTTCAATGGCTTCTCTGACAAAAAAGAAAAGAGGGATCCTCTCAACTCTGCAGGAGTCTACCATATACCATGCAGCTGTGGACAAATCTACATATGGACCACCAAATGCAGCATTGCCCAAACATGAATCAAGGAACATGAAAGGCACTGCAGACTACTTCAACCAGAGAAGTCAACCATAGCAGGGCACCTGAGGAACCAATCTGGACACAGCATATTATTTGAGAACACAGAAATGCTGGACCATTCTAACAACCACCATATCAGACTACACAGAGAAGACATTGAAATCCACAAGCATGTGGACAATTTCAACAGGAGGATGCCTGCCATAGATGCAGGAGATAATGCTTCTAGAACAGGGCTGTCCAACTGCCGGCCCTACAGGTGTTTTGGACTTCAACTCCCAGAAATCCTAGCCAGTTTACCAGCTGTTAGGATTTCTGGGATTTTAAGTCCAAAACACCTGCAGGGCCGGCAGTTGGACAGCCCTGTTCTAGAACATGGACATATAGCCCAAAAAACCTACAACAACCCAGTGATTCCAGCCATGAAAGCCTTCAACAATACATTATATTCAAATGGTTCCTAATTGGAGAAGGCTGGTATGGTATGGTCACAGGGGAGCCATCCCCTATTTTGGGGTGGTGGGAGAGAGAGATGGAGACTTCACCATAAAAAAAGGTAAAATTAACCCCTGGATGCCATCAAGGGAGTCCTTTTCCTTGTTGTTCAGGGGCCAGTACATTTGATAGTTGTAGAGGGCCAATTTTTTTTAAAGCCTCTGCGGGTCACTTGCCCTCCCTCCCTCCCTTTGTGCTTAATCATGGTTGACTGCAATTCGTCATGTGAGCCACCCCTCTTCACCGGCATGTGGTCTTCCCCTTACTGGTGGGCCCTTCCCCTGCCTACCTTCTGTGGGCCACAGGGAAGATTTAAGGATCAGTAGCCTCCCCCCCCCCTCAAATATCTTTCCTGACACTTCCATGTTTGGGGTGGAATGGGCAGGTGCCACACACAGAGAAGTCCAGAAATGGTGACAAATGGTATAGGAGCAGACCTCTGAGCATCTGGAGCAACCCAGGGCTAGACTAAGGCCAATGAGACCTTGTTTGGTCAAAATTTAACTAAACCTTTAGTCGTGACACATTTAAGATGATTGTCAAACGGAAGTGTACAGATAGAAATTTCAGAATGTATCCATCACAGCATGATGCAAACAAGGTTTGCTGTGACACTAACATTCTTTACAGGATGGAGGAGAAAATACTTCTGTTTTCGGAAAAGGGGGAAATGACTAGACCAGTATCCAGCTTCAAAAGAGGTTTGGTCAGTGGGAAGAATAAGTAACAAACCTATATAGATGGTAGGGAATTGAGAATATCATTTCAGAATTGTCAAATGCCAAGACTTATTCATATACTTAATAAATAGTTTAGCGTATCCATGGTATTTCCGAATTATACTTGAGAGAGTGGTATCCATCAGCCTGAAGAATGGGCCTGAATTTAAAAGTTTTTATTTATTTATTTATTTATTTCTTGAACTTCTAGGCCGCCACTCCCGGGTGGCTTGGGGCGGCTTACAAAGTTGGGACACACATAAAACATTCTGAAACATCCACACATTAAAACAATATGCTGTACGAAAGTGCAATGGCGCATAATACAATACAATGAAGATAAAATCACAGGCAGAATGGAGACATTGATGGCATCTTACAAACCACAGGCCTGTTGAAAAAGGAAGGTCTTGCAAGACCTCCTAAAAGACATGAGATCTTTGTAGTGGTCATGTCTTGGCCGGGAGAGCATTCCATAAAGCTGGAGCTATCACTGAGAACGCTCTCCTTTGGGTGGCAGTCAACCTAAACGTCTTAGCAGGGGGAATTGCCAGTAAGTTGGTGTTCTCTGACTGCAGTGATCTCGTTGGGCAATATGGAGTAAGCCGGTCCCTCAGGTACCGGCCCCAAGCCGTGTAAGGCCTTAAAGGTGAGCACCAACACTTTAAGGTGATCCGGTGCTCAATTGGAAGCCAGTGCAGATCCTGCAAAATAGGTGTAATGTGGCAACCTGTTGGAGTTCCAGACAGGAGCCGGGCGGCAGTGTTCTGCACCAGCTTGAGCTTCCGGGTCACCGACAGAGGAAGGCCAACGTAGAGAGCATTACAGTAGTCTAGTCTCGAGATGACCGTGGCTTGGATCACCATGGCCAGGTCGTTCCGGGATAGATAGGGTGCCAGCCGCCTTGCCTGTCTTAGATGGAAAAAAGCTATTTTACTGACCATGGAGATTTGGGTCTCCATGGTCAGTTGGGAGTCCAGGTAAACTCCCAGGCTCTTTACTGAAGGTGATGGGCATAATGCCACACTACCCAGGGTCAGAAGCTGGACATCTCTATCACCCGGACAGCCCAGCCACAAGATCTCTGTCTTCGCTGGATTCACCTTCAACCTACTGGCTCGCAGCCAGCCAGTAACGGCCTCAAGGCAACATTGGAAATTATCGGGTACAGATCCAGGCCTGCCCTCCATCCTCAGAATGAGCTGAGTGTCATCAGTATGCTGATGACACTCAACCCAAAACTCCACACCAGCTGTGCAAGTGGCTGCATGTAGATGTTAAATAACAAGGGGGAGAGAATGGCCTCCTGAGGAACTCCGCAAATTAATGGGGAGCCCTCAGAGACCATCTCTCCCCTCCTCACTCGCTGAAGCCGATGGTGGAGGAAGGAGGTCAGCCATTTCAGGGCTGTCCCGCTCACTCCAGCCATGGCAATGCAGTGGGTCAAAAGATCGTAATCGACTATGTCAAACACTGCGGTGAGGTCCAATAACACAAGTAGCGCAGACCCGCCTTGGTCAAGCTGGCAGGGGAGTTGGTGTGATGGAGACCAGGACCGTCTCTGTCCCATGCCCAGAACGGAAGCCGGACTGGAAGGGGTCAAGCCATGCTGAGTCATTTAAGAAGGACTGCAACTGCTCCATTGCTGCCCTCTCAACCACCTTTGCAAAAGGAAAGGAGCGGGAACACAATGAACCAATATGAATAATTCCAAATCACACAATAGCTCAGTCTCTAGGACATAAATCTATTATTTCAGCAAAGCATACAATGTATATACAAACATATATAGGTAAACACCATTCATAGATATCATACACGCAACAGCGGTGGGGCTCACATGCAAGTGAGCGGAGACGCGGAAGTGGGCAGATACAAGCCGATGACAAAATCAACAAAGGACACAGTCCCGGACGTCACTCCAAGTATTGGGGAAATAATAAGAGTTGCTCGATAAGGTCAAAATAAAGCCTAAATGTCACCCCATTTTTAACATTCCCAGGAGGACGTCCATGAGTCAGTGACGTCCGGGACTATATGCTTGTATATACATTATATGCTTTGCTGAAATAATAGATTTATGTCCTAGAGGCTGAGCTATTGTGTGATTTGGAATTATTCATATTGGTTCATTGTGTTCCCGCTCCTTTCCTTTTGCATTGTATCCGTGGGATGCATACCTTCTTTTGTGTTGAACTCTCAACCACCTTTCCCAGGAACTAAAGATTCAACACTGGTCGGTAGTAGGAAGGGACCGCAGGATCTAATGTCGGCTTTTTCAGCAATGGAGCTACCACCGCCTCTTTTAAGCTCTCTGGAAACACTCCTTGCTCAAGGGAGGTATTTATGATGTTCAATAGAGGCCCACGTAACCCCTCTAGGCAAGGTCTAACAAGCCAGGAGGGGCACGGGTCGAGGGAGCAGGTGGTAGGCTTAGCTGCAGCCACAATCTTATTGACAGCATCTGCGTTCAGTGGTCGAAACCGGTCGAAGGTGGGCCCAGCAAAGGGCCACTGAGTCTCAAGCTCCCTCACTGTATCAATCATGGCTGGGAGATCCCGGCAGAGGTTCAGAATCTTGTCTGCAAATAAACTCTGAAAAGCATCAGCTGTAAGGGCCTGATCATCATTTTTTGGGATGGTAGGAACCATCGTCAAAAACCGAATTACTTTAAACAATTGTGCCGGGCATGAGTTTGCAGACTCTATCAAGGCAGCGTAGTAGGAATTTTTTGCCACCTTGACAGCATGCTCATAAGCCTTTTTAAATAGCTTATAAGTTGATAATGATCCTCCATCACGGAGTTCCCTCCACACGCTCTCTAGCTGTCTCCTTTCCCGCTTCATCGACCTAAGATCTTCAGTATGCCAAGGGGATCGATGTTTGCGAGGCCGGAGAGGGTGCCTAGGGGTGATCTCATTGAGAGCTTTGGAAAGTGAAGTATTCCAAGATTGAACCTGCTCATCGAGTGAGACGCTGATAGACTCCAGATCCCTTAGAGCAGGGGTGCTCATTACGGTGATCGGGAGCACCTAGGTGATCTTCGGCCCTCTTCCAGGTGATCTTTGGGCCTCACCAGCCGGATGGCGTGCTCCTGCCCTGCGCGCAAGATAAAAGGCTCAGCCGCCCGCCAAGGGGGCTTCTTTTTGCCAAAATGAGGCTTTAGTGGGCAGGCCCTGGCACTCGTCTTGCCATGCACGGTGTGGTGACATGACCGCCCATTGGTTGCTGCTGGGGGGGGGGGGAGCAAGGCAAAGGCACGGATAGGATGCAAGGCTGTGGGAGGGATGGAGGGAATGTGTGTGTGAGAGAGAGAGAGCCAAGGAGAGAAGAAAGAAATCCGGAGAACTTTTTCGGATCCTTTTGGCAGGCAGGCAGGCGGGCGCTGGAAGGAGAGAGTGAGAGGGAGGGAGAGAGAGAGAGAGAGAGGCGAAGGAGGCCGGGCAAAGTGGGGCAAAGCCAAGCAAGCCCCGCCGCAAACCCTGCTGCTGTGCTCGGGACTCCCATTCCAAGCCGAGACCTGGGTGAGCGAGCTGTGTGTGGCTGCTTTCTTTCCTTGGTTGGGGGCAAGGAGGGAGGACTCCGCCGTGTTCCTGGGGCTGTACCCGAGGAGGAGGGGGCTGCGGGGATGGAGACTCCACTTGCTGCTGCTTGTGCCCTCGCCGCCTTTCTCCGCCTCGCCCTTCCTCGCCCTCAAAGGAGAAAGGCGGCGAGGGCCCACGGGAGAGAGAGAGAGGGTGGCTCTTCCAGAGCCACCCTCTCTCTCTCTCTCCCGTGGGCATAGACTGCCACCAGTGGGAGGGGTCCTCCTTCCTGCCAGCCGTCCACTTGGACGTCCTTTCTGAGTGACACCCTTGAAAGGAAGGAAGGGTGCCTCCCCCCCCCACTGCATCTGTCACTTTGGGGAAGCACCTCTTCCACTCTTCTTTCTCCTGCCCAGGTCAGGAAGCCTCGAGGGAGGAGGGAGGGGGAGGCTGCCATGGGGAGGCTCCAGCCTCACGTGGGTCCCTCTCTCGGTTGAGTTTCCCGGCCCAGGCAGCAGCCAGGCGGCCCCTCTTCCCATCCCTGTGCCTTCCGAGCCACCGCCGAAGCCATATCTGGCCGGAGCGCTGGCGGGTGCGCCTATAAATACCCTCCTGCTGCGTGCGTGGGAGGGGCCTGCTGTGCACGCAAGAAGCAGGACAGGATGGGGACTTCCTGCTTCGCTAAAGCACGCAGCAGGAAGGAGGAAGGCAATGAAGACATTAAGAAAGAGCACGCGCGCAGGCAAGTAAGAGCAGTAAGAGCAGTAAGAGCAGTAAGAGCGCGTGCGCGCGTGCGCGTTCACATGCACAACAGGTGATCTTTTCAACTTGATTGTTCATATAGTAGCTCGCATGATGAAAAAGTGTGGGCACCCCTGCCTTAGAGCATTCAGGAACCTTTTGGGTTCCATGAGTCTCGTCGGGCGAACCTAAATCTGTTCGGCGCCCTTGCATGGGACAGGGGGCGGTTGCTCAAAAGAATGATGTGGTTTACTGAAGAGAAAGTACACATAATTCAAGTAGTTTTGCATTTTTTATTGTTGGTATGACTTTATGGTTCCATACTACTGATCAGATATTAACTTTGGCATGAATTGACAAAGCTATATTGTTGTGATACAGCTGACTGAAATATAGATAACTAGTACATTAATGTGAAACGTAAGGCCTAGATCACCTGGACACTTCTATCCACTTTCCATTGAATTCGCCTGATAAAAGGTTTAAGCTGAGCAACTCTGCCTATGTGACAAAAATGTGTAAGTGTTACAGAAGCAGCATGACAGCAATCCAGATGAGAGCTTTTGGCATTCTGGATTTATCTCCTTACAACTGACTACATCTTCAAATTTGGATGAATTATTAAAACACAGATCAGTGTTCATCTGCAGTGCAAAGACAGTGCTGCCAACAGGTAATTTGAGGTACCTGAACTTGTCTAAAGGGAAGAGATGATGACATCTCCATAACTCTGCCTTTCATGACATACTGTGTCCATGTCTCTGGTGTATTTGTCGTACAGTGCGTCAGTGGGCACGCAGCCACTCACACAAAACAGGAACAGGGCTGTCAGCATTTTTATTACAGGATTACATCTCTCAGTTGAAATTGAGATGTTACTGTATCCCACCCCCACCCCCCAATGAAAAATAGGATGTGAAGAAGATAACCCTATTATAAGTGAATGACTCCAACATATCATTTCAGAATTAAGCAAGAACGTACTACATTTGCTTGCAAACAGACAAACACATTCAGCACAGGCTGGTATTTAACCCACTTTTAAAGTCTATCTTCAGCATTGGCATATTCAGCTGTGGGATTTATGAGACATTCAATGCTTTGGTATGTAAGGCTTAATAAATTGATGAAAAACTCAGCACACTATGGAATGTCTTGCCATGTTGACAATTCTGCCAGTAAAACGTCTTATCCTGAGCATTTGGGGACCCAAGAGGGAAGATGTTGTGAGATCTTAAAATAGGAACTCATTTGCTTTCATATTTGAAGACATGGGGGAGTCCTTTAGCCCACCTTAGCTTCCTTGGATCCCATCCCAGGAGAAAGAAGGGATATAAAATCCAATAAATAAATAAACGTTCCATAGCACGTTCCTTAACCTGCCTGACACAATACAACTCTATGGTAATATAGAGATAAGAAAACACTCCACATAAACATTAAAAGTAGTATGCAATCAACGATTAAGCTTGGTATTTCAAGTGAGGATCTGGAGCCCTCAGAGTTTGGAGGTGGAAAACACTTTTTTAGTATGTGCATTCTTGGCTGAAGGATTCTGGGAGTTCTCATCCAAAAAAGTAATTTTCCCAAGATCTTAAACATCCACCTTCAAATGTCTATAACTTTGACTAAATACCTCTCTTGTTTCCGTAGGCTCGATCTACAAAGTGTGTTGTGGTAAGTCATAGCAGGATCAAGCGTGTGTGTGTGTGTTGAAGAAAAACGTTATAATGTTAATTATCATGTACAGCTGGTAATGTAGGTCAACCAGCAAGCTTGGACCACACCCAAGGGTTGGTCTGCATGGGTTTTTAGAATACATTCAGGAGGCGTTCCGGAAGGAGAGCTATGCTCAAAGGCTCTTCTCTGAGGAGTAGTTTGGAGAGAAACTGTTATGCTACTTTGAAGGAGGCTATGGTGGAATAGCTATTTACTCAAGGTTTATTTTTGCTCTTTCATTTGGTGTAAGATGAAGATGTCTTATTTTGTGTTACTTCCAAAGGCTATGCAAGTTTGTTGCACTGCTTGTATTTTGTATGCAACTTTGCAAGTTTATGTTTCATCTCTGCTAAATAAAGAATAAATATATTTCTGTTCACTTTTACTCTTGTCTGCGAGTCTATTGTATTTGGACTTTGGGCGCTGGGACACTGGGTAAAATATACTGCTGCATAACAAAGTGTAGACCCATATAATGCCATTCCATGTAGATTTCCGATTCTGACTTTCTTGTAACTCAGACATTTGGATTGAGGACTTCCTTCTCCAAACTTTCCTTCTTATTGCCCATTGTTTAATTGTTCTCCTGCTTTTTCGGGCCCCTTTTTCTATTTTCCTAAATCCAGGAAAACTTTCTATACCCTCAAGGACCTCTTCTCCATTCTCTACACCAGTGGTTCCCAATCTTTTTTTGACCAGGGACCACTTTAACGAGGGCCCATTCTTCAACATTTGTACCAAAAGGGTTACAAATCAGTTTTTGGTCAACTTTAGATTCATTTTGGTTATTTGGGGGGCTGATTCAGAAAATTGCATTGGATAGACCGCATCAGCTCTAGTTTCTTATACAGAACATATGCCATCCAGTAGTCTTCATCTGCTCACCCACAGAAAAACATATTTAATAAACCTCTTTTTTATTATCACTATGGGGAGGAAAGTGTTGTTTGGGCAGCTCTAATGGAGCTTCCCACACTTTCCTCCCCTTTTTACCATGTGATGGCAGAAAGTGGGGCAACGCCCTTTCTGCCATCTGATGGATTGTGGGAGAGGCCCCACTGTGCGATAAGGCAATGGGGGAGAGTGCACAGGGCACCATGAGCCACCCCGCATGCCTTCCCTTTAGCAGCACAATGATATGGCCCAAAAGGGCAATGTGAAGAGGTCCTAGATTAGTGGTGCCCAACCTTTGGTCTTGCAGGAGTTTATGACTACATCTCCCAGAATTTCTGACTATTGGACAAGCTGGTCTGGGCTTCTGAGTGTTGGAGTCCCAAACTATTGGAGAACCATAGTTTGAACACCACTGCAGACTATCCTTCTACAATCGCTCCTTGCTAATACTATGTACCTTGTTGTACATAGAGAGGACTAGACAGTAGGCAGTGATGCTCTAGAAAGGAGTTGGTGTGCCTTGGAGTACATCCTGCACAAACGTCTCCCACACCACCCCCTCCATTGCTTCTTCAGTCCCATTCCCACACCCTTAAAGGCCCCAAACTATATGTAATACAACTGGAGAGAGCTTTACCTTGCCAGGATTTCCTGTGATGCAGACTCTTCATGAGATAAAGCATGTTGTCTCCTGGCACAAAGCACACATGTTGTTTTTCCCAAGTCAGAAGATGAAGATGTATCATAGAAAGCAGCCTGTCTAGAAGCAGCCCTTCAAAAGTAAAGCAGAAATAACCATAATGTAGTGCAAAATTTACACAACTCTATGCTCAAATGAAATCTACTTGTTGGGTCATTTGTACAAAACAAAGGCTGGTGGACATAGATTCTGAAGGGAAATCGATAAATATCCGATCCTGGGAATTAATATGAAGCTCCCTAGTTGATCTTTCCCACTTCCTCATGATACCATCATTTACTAGTATTTCCCTGCATTTTGTACGATTTTCCTTCTTCCTAAGAGATGGCTTTTACTGGCAGTATTTCCTACCTAAACATCTGAAAGGCACTGGATCCCTTCTGATCTTGGAAGCTAAGCCATCATCCCTGAGTACTCCTTGAATGGAAGACTGCACATCATTATCAGATGCTGATGACCATATTTTAGAATTAAGAAACTGACAAAACCATCTCTACCTAGGAGTTGCCACAAGTCAATAGACAACTTGAAGGAAGACACAGAAAGGAGTCTATTGCCTGTTGACTTACGAAACTCAATTAATTTCATAAAGCTTTACAAGGCAAATCCGATTATGCAGAGCAAGTTAAATCACTGAGCTGCTGAACTTGCTGACCAAAAGGTTGGTGGTTCAAATCCAGGGAACAGGGTGAGCTCCCGCAGTTAGCCCCAGCTTCTGCCAACCTAGCAGTTCGAAAACATGCAAAGTGAGTAGATCAGTAGGTACCGCTTCTGCGGGAAGTTAACGGCTCTCCATGCAGTCATGCTGGCCACATGACCTTGGAGGTGTCTACTGACAACGTCAACTCTTTGGCTTAGAAATAGAGATGAGCACCACCTCCCAGAGTCAGACACAACTGGACTTAATGTCAGGGGAAACATTTACCTTTTACATTACTAAGCAAGGAATGGTCAGAAATGATTTCACTTTTTTGCTTTTGTCTCCATTTTTCCTAGAAGTCAGATGCCAGCTTTTTTGAAATTGGATTAAGTCCACTGGTAAAAAGAGCTTCACCACTCTTTATAACCATGAAATATAGGCATTGCACATTTTTCTTTATCTCTCAAAAATGAAGTGGTGGTTTTCTAAATGGCTATAATGCAACCAGCAATTCTGACTAGATAAAAAGTGGTTGAAATATTCAGTAGAAATCTAATCTAGTCACCATGCACCAATATACTGTATACCTGGAAGTGCATTAAATTTAAACTTAAAATTGAACAGAAAACGTAATGAGTAGAGAACCTCCATCTATATAAAGAGTGGGTCTGACACCCAAAGGTCAAAAGGGACATTAAAGTTGGAATTATTTGCACGAGGAAAAGGAGGTAAATGTGTCATGTATCCAGTGTGAGAACAATAATTCACTTAACATAGAGAAAGTAGGGCAATCCTGTCCCTAGAAAGAATTGTGACACCAGATTGAAGGTAGAAAGGCTTTTGCTGGGATGCCATAGCTTCCAACTGAAGGGCAATGAAATTGTCTCAAAAAGTTGGAGGACAAGTAAAGAAAGAAAAAAAATCCAAACCTTAAAAGCAGTAAAGCTGAAATTAACCTTTAAACAAAACCCTTCATCTCTTTCACCTTGTTCTAACTGAAACTGTAATTTACACAGTTGCACATAGTAGGCAGAGGTCTACACAGTACAGAATGAAATCTTTCCAGCTCATAAAAACTTAGGATGCCCCCCACCTGTCTTCCCTGGGGCTGCTTAACTACTTGTTAAAGGCAAGCCTTCGGGAACTTTGCAAAGTCGATTAGAGACAATGAGGGTGTTCCCAGAGGTTGAAAACATCACATTTTTGTGCAACAACTTCTTAGATTTCTCATCCAACAAAGCCAGTGGCCATGCCGTTGGGAGAGTCTGGGAACTTTTCCAAGCTCAAGTGATTAAGCTCATGTTATAGAGGACAGTGCACGTGTGGCCTGTTGAAACATGGCTCAAGACATAGGAACCAAGCTGGAAAAAGCTGCTTAGTGATTAATCTTTTCCAGTCTAGGATTTAATCCATCCTGCATGCCATTTCCCTGACGTCTAGTCTAATGGTACACATGATGCTTGTTGTATGTATTGCCACTGGCAGTGGAAAGTGCACACCTGAGAAATAAATTAAAGAGCTAAACTCCCATTGCTGATGCAAAGATGAACAGAAGAATGGGGAAAGGCAACACGTAATAGTAGCAGTAGTAATAGTTGTTGTTATTATTCATTAGAGTTTAATGTGAAAACCTAGGTTTCAGGCCAAACTCAGAGACATACTGTATATTTTATTTTAATGAGCTTTTTTGAATAAATAAACTCAGATTTTCTAGTCCACAAAATCTGAGTTTCACTACCTTAAAAAAACTGTTTTGCTGCTACAGATTATTAAAAGCTGACTCTCACTGACACCTCATGAAAACCTGAAGTTATTCTCAAATTTACTGTACATCCGAATTTGGGGAATAGCAATATCTGGAATGCCTACATTTCCCACTCTTTGCTAGTCAACAAATAAATAAATTCTACAGGAAGTTTAAAAATTTAAGAATCTGATTATGTAGATTACACTAGGAAAAGAAAACTGGTAGAGAAATAAGGCTATTTATGGTGCAGAGAATGAATCCCTGCCCCATATTATGGAGTGAAGCATGGACACAATAGTCCTTCAAATCAATCCTACATATTGTTGGGTTGTGGACTAAGCTCACTGCAGGACTGAACCATTGCACACGCAAAGCTTCTTAATGGTTCAAAAAAATCTGAGTTATTGGTCATGTATTGCAATTTGTCAAATGTCCAACATGTTAGTCTCTACAGTATAATGCAAGCAGAAGGGAAAACAGGTCTTTTCCACAACCTAGTGAACTAGAAGGGATCATTTTGCATCATTGGTCAAAAGCTGAGGAAGGCTGTGACATTTTCCTATGGAAGTGAAAACTAAGTGACTTACCTCCTTGCTGAATATTCCTGAAGCATATATCGTGTCTGAATGTTGCGATAAGACTGGTCAAAATGCTTGTGCCTTTTTTGATAAAACGGCACTCTCTTAGATGACATCTTGAAATCCACTACAGTTCACGGTTCCTGTAAATACAATAGCGAAATTGTTTTAATCAAGAATTTCATCCCGCTCCATTCTTTTCCTTTAAAATCGTCCCCTCAAAAGGGCGGTACTACCAGCGGATGCATTTTTTTCAATTGCTTTATCAGATAAAGTAGTGGGCACTATCTAGTTTACTCAGGAACATCAATTAGAAAATATACTTGCCAACACCATGTATGTTTTATCTGGTAAGAAATCCCACTGCATTCATTGGTAACATTTCATCAATATTTCACTCAACCTTTTCCACCTTCAGTGAACTGATATCAATTTTGCTCTATAGTAAGTGATTTATGATTGCACCCTGGTGTTGTAGTCACAACTGCTTAACAACTTAACAACTGCAGTCTTTTGACATTTGCCTTAATTATCATACATGGGAAAGACGCTAGTTTTACTAAAGGAAATAGAAATGAAATTTAGTTGTTAATTCCACAGTTTCTGTATAACATTATTGCAACTGACTGACATGGATCAGGGCTACTGAACATTAAAGACACACCTAAAATACAACCAATAGAAAATAGGGGTAATATAACAGATAATGTTATAACTCATTTCGAGCTGTGAAGAGAGGCAGGTAAGCAATAACATTATGGTGATGATGATAAGCTTGATGCAGCTTTCAGACTCAGTAAAGTATTTTACCATGAGCTTTCAGGTCTTCATATAATACCAGAAGTGTTATCTTAAATTTCAGGATGTGGGAACAAGATACTAAACAGCCATGTTAAAAAGGTTGTTGAATGTGATGAACTGCATGTACAGTAGTTTTGCTGGTGATTTTTTTCTGCTGAATAATAACCATCATCATCATCATCATCTTTATTTATACCCCGCCATCATCTCCCCGAAGGGACTCGGAGCGGCTCTCCAGAGTCCTGCATATAAAATAAACAATACATAAGCATAAAAACAATAACAAAATAAAATTATAGCAACAACCACAACAAACTCACCTTACATCACATAATAATAAAATTGTTAAAATGTCTAAAACACAGAAGTACCTGCAGATAAACTGGCTGTTATCAATTCACGAACTAAAGTGCTGATGTGAATAATCACTCCTCACATGCACCCATTTCAGTCTACTCAGGATCAAGGGTCTGTTTAAAAAGCCATGTTTTAAAGCTAGATCGAAAGGTTTGGAGTGGGGGCTAGCCTAATCTCTCTAGGGAGGGCATTCCAGAGCCGGGGAGCCACCACCGAGAAGGCCCTCTCTCTCGTCCCCACCCACCGTGTTTGAGACGGTAAGACTGAGAGAAGGGCCCTCGCGGCAGATCTCAGAGCCCACACCAGTTCATAGAAGGAGATGCGGTCTCGAAAATAGGTTGGACCCGAAATTATGTGGCTTTATAGGTGATAACCTGCACTTTGAATTAGTAAAATAGTAAAGACTTCTGATGGAACCAATGCACAATAAGGCAATGCACAACAGGAGTGATGTGCATTGGTTCCATTGTGCATCAATCCAATTGTGCATCAGTCACTCCACTCTGCTGACTCTCCTACATAGTAATGCAACAGTGACCTATATGAGATACGGATATAACGGGACTGGCTGGATCTCATACTTACAAACATAAGTCCATTTATAAATATGTATGTCTTCTGACAGAATTAATCTATGTATCAACTGCGAACCCATGTTAATTCAAATATTTTTCCTTCTGAAGAATATTCTGAGGCTACTTTTCTTGTATCACAGCCAGTTTTGAGTCACAGGTTTATTTTACCCAAGGGTTTTTAGTTATGCTGTCATTAGGTTATCATCAACATGAAAATGTACTTGCATTCCCTAGGCTAAAGTTGATATTCATATTAAATTTGACTGATATCATCTATATTCTGTAAAAAAAAGGTTTCTAGCAATATTCCATGCAAAATGGCTAAAAAATAATGGTCTCCCCTTCAAAAATGATTTTTGTTAATCAGTCAATCCACAATATTACATACGGAGTGTGATCAAAATTGCCTACATACGGAGTGTGATCAAAATTGTGTCATAAATGTGTGTTTTAAAACTAATATAAAAATCTGACATTTTGGAGGCGTACATGAAGAAATTAGATTGTGTTTAATAGCTCAATAGATAACATTGTTTGGTGACTCAGTTAACAATCTCCTGGTTTTGTGGGATCTACCTGTTATGTTCTATAAAACCGGTCAACAGACCAGGTAGGTTAAACTATCTATTAAAGCTAAAATACACATTATATTAAACTTTTCTATTCTGCTCTACTTTAGAAGCGATTATATAGTAATTATATAGTAGTTATCACAATAGAAGTAGAACAATTCTGTTCACACTTCTCAAGTTGCATGCTTTTTCCCACAACCAAGTATTTTCCAGGTAAGAAATGCTTCACATGTATTGATCCTTATAAGTAATTAAAAGAATACTGCAATTTGTATGTGACTTTTTAATCTACTTCTAGCTATGACAAGTTCTGTGAAATTCGTTATACACATTTATGCACAAAAATAAAGGTAATTCTTAAACAAAGTAAGGCATTTTATTCAGTTGAACATTTGGGAATATTTATGAATATTTGCCTAATGATATTTATTCATTCCAAATTTTCCTGGAGTTGTTTTTTGTCTCTGCATTTTAAGAAGAATGGAATATTCTTACCCATATTTTCTTGGTTGCCTTATCATTTAGTGCTCAGAGGTATAAAGCCTCACAGATAAAATATTCTCCTCTGCATTTATCATTCACAGAAATTGTCCATTACTCACACATCTATTTCTACACCTCTTTGGATGCCTAAAGATAACCAGTCATTCCCAGGGCAAACACTGTTGTCAAATAAACGTCTTCATACCTCCTTATCATACAGAACAGAAGCTATAACTTCCACAAAGTTCAAGGAGTTCATAACATAGAAAGACACACAAAGTTCTCAAGAAAGCCTTACTTTGGTTTGTTCAATTTTTTAAAGTCTGTTATCCCTATCTGCAATTTAGAATTGGGGAAATGTGCAGGCGAGAGAAAATTTGGGGAGAAGGGTTGACACAAAAACCATTTCCCTTGGCTACATACAGGTTTAGGTGCCATACTTCTCAATGAATTAGCGTTACACAAATATTTGGATAATCCACTATAGATAATAAGCAGTTATCATCTTTCTGTGAGTGGCCAAGAAAGAATTAGGAGTTCTCTTGTTGGATAATTCTTCACACACACACACACACACACACACATATATATATATATATATATATATATATTATGTGTGTGTGTGTGTGTGTGTGTGTGTATATATATATATATATTCACCTATAGTTCAAGCCCTCTCAGTAGAATGTGTGAGAAGTTGCTTGTTACAGTTGGTGGGGACAAGAGAGGGGGCCTTCTTGGTGGTGACTCCCCAGCTCTGGAATGCCCATCCTAGAGAGATTAGATTAGCCCCCACTCTCCGAACCTTCCAGTCTAGCCTAAAAACATGACTTTTTAAATGAACCTTTGACTTTGAGTAGTCTGCAATGGATGCATGTGGGGATGAATTGTTCACTCTGGCACTTTAGTTCGTTAATTGAAGATAGCCAGTTTTATCCGCAGGCACCATAGTGTTTTATAAATTTTATTAAAAAATTATTATGTGATGTTATGTGCATTCAATGTGTTTGCGATTGTAATTTTATGTTGTTATTGTTTTTATGCTTATTTATTGTTTATTTTATGTGAGGCACTCTGGGTTGCTTTTGGGAGCTGCCCCGAGTTCCTTCGGGGAGATGGTGGCGGGGTATAAATAAAATTTATTGTTATTATTATTTTGGGGCAGTCTTGAAAAAAGGATCGCCACATTTATTATTTCATGTAATGTATGTAGCTTTGCTACCATGGATGAGAAGAGATAGAAATGGGATTTCTTGGCAAAATATTAACATAACTTGATCAAGGTGCGTAATTATGCATCTTGAACTGTGAAGAGAGTCACCAACTATTTCCTTCCTTTCTCTCATCAATGGGGGAAAGATCTAACTCCCATGAGAAGTTATTACTACAAAGTTCCAGTCTCTTTAGAAGCTAGACTCTATTAAAATAAGCAGTTGTGCATGCAACACTTTCCCGACTAAAGGTGGTCAATTTACAGCTATGGAGCAAGCCATTCTTAAAGTTTCCAAAAAGCCTGGGCCAAAAGTTGAAGTTATTTCATTAGGGCCAGGTCGTTTCCATAGGGACATTGCTTTTGAGTCTTGTTCTCACTAAGAACTGTAGCCGGGAGTGCAGAGAGGGAATTTGATAGGTTTCTGATAGAGAAGGAGAAGTTGCCAGCTGCATTCATTGGGCAGCTATAGAATCTACTGCAAGGTCATTCTGACTAGTTTCTAGAGAAAGAAAGGAGACCTAATTGCTTTCTACAATTCTGCTGTAGGCCAAGAACCAATTGGAAACATATTGCATGGAATTTGTTACACCCCTAATCCTAGGAATCTTAAATGCCCAATCAAACCCATCTAGATCTTCAATGTATTTCCCATTTATCAATTTTCAAAATAGTATGAGCATGAATTAGTTACCATTTTATCACACCTGACAAAACAAGATAGTTACCATTTTGTTGCTCACAGACAAGAACCTCCGCCTGCAAGCAAGCCTGGCATCTTACTTCAAATGTTTAATTATAAAGGATATTATTAGATATATCTTGTTTCAAAGAAGTGTCTCTGGCATCTGGTCAGTAGGAGGTAAGGCTATGAATATATTAAATATTTGGGAAATCTTTAAACAGTCAGTTGCATGCACTTGTCACGGCCTGCCTAGGAGCCTATGGTATGAGGCTCCTACCCAGGGCCTTGACAAATGATAACACCAGATAAGGCACCTGAGACGACTGACCCTGAGAGTAATGCTCCAAGTTCTGGCGCAAACAAAAGCGCAGAGTCTGCATCGAGCGGGAACAGCCCATTTGAATGTGTGGGCAGACCTCTATAAAAGGGAGGTGCACTTCTGTATCACCACTTTCAGCTTTATACATGTTTGGTTTCCTTATAGTAAAGTTTGATGAATATCCAAGTGTCGTCTGTGAGTTAATTCCAAGTGTCTATAGAGTGAGCCTGACAGCACTGAAGACAATCCTCTAGTAACAGTTGTGCGACAGTAGAAAGCATTTTATCACTCCATCTCCCAGATTCCACCTATTTGAGATGTGTACTCACAAGTCCTAGGGACACAATCCCACACTATAGTTTTCATACTGCCTGTTCATTAAGCTGCTTGGAAGTATGTTCCTTTGATATTTTTTCATGCTGAGATTAGTAAAAGGATTCAATCTCTATTTCTGTGTTTCCCCTCTCTGTGATTTGCCTTATTTTTTTGTTGTGGACCTTCAAGTCATTTCCAGCTTACGAAAGCCCTAAGGGAAAATCATCACAGGATTTTATCAGCAAGATTTGTTCGTAATGGGTTTTGCCTTTGCCTTTCTCTGAGGCTGAGAGAGGGCGACTTCTCCAAGATCTCTCAGTAGATGTCCATAATCAGACAGGCATTTGAACCCTGGTCTGCAGAGTCAAACAACTTCATCACATGGGCAAAATTGCCCATCCTAGGATAGTTCAACCTCACTTCAAGCTCAGAGCCCGCCAGATCACATTACACAACATAGATTTACTTCCTGTGGGGCTCCGTGCCTGAAGTGAGGTTGAACTGTCGTAAGAGGCAGTGCCAGTAACACAGGAGACTTTGAATTCATTCTACTATATGGCAGGAACCAGGATTTCATTCTCATCTTCCCAGTGTTGTCATCATCAGTGCTAAGCTCGATTACAAATACATTGAAGCTCAGCCTTGTTCAGAAGTTCAACACAGAATTGGAGTTTGAAGGAACTTTCTGTTCTTTAACATGACCTATTCTTCCATATCCATTCTAAGATTTTTAACAGCAGATAGAGGTTATCCCAGTAATAAAATTAATTGCTTGATTAGTTAGTTCTTACAAAAGAGAGACTATATCAACATTTATCACTTGGATGACTTGGGGTGAGGGGAAGTCTACATGAGTACTGTACTGGGAACCATTCTTCGTACTATGAAAAGCAATGGACATCTCATTTTAATACTAGCATATAAATATCTATATAGGACCTACAATCATTTGCAAAGGTCGTGAGCGGACAGTATGAGGAAGCTTATTTATTTACAGTATGTGTATCTCACCCTCCTTCACCAAAAGCCCAGGGTGACCAATAAACTACTCAAAACATAATACAACCCATTTTAAATTCTAAAGCCACAGCTATGTAACTATATAAGAAAGGAGGAAAAACACCAGCAACTAAACTAATGAAGCACTCATCTATTTTGTACATATAATACATTTTAATGGACAACAGCATAGTAAACAACCAGATCTATACTGGGGTACATAGATGGCTGCTCTCCAGACCTTACCTATTGAGGGCCTCACAAGTAGAACTTTCCCAGAAAGTCCCCTTTTCAAGATTTTAAGTAAACCATTTAGACACTAACATCTTGAATTTGACTTGGTAGCTCATTGGCAAGCATTGCACAGATTTCAAAATTGGAGTTATATCCTCATATTAGACTGCCCTTGTCAACCCGTGGGCCACAGAATTCTATAACTGCTGCAGCCTCTAAGGCGGTATTCTTGGTCCATGCTTCCCAAACTGCCTGTTGTATGGAACTGCCATTGTTTACCAGTACATCAGGGACCGGGACCTTATTTGTGACCATTGGTTACAACTGTTTCTTTTTTTTCCGGAAATATTATTTGGATCAGCATCTGATGGGTTGTGATCTGGCATCAGTCCATGGACCATAACTTTGAATAGCACTCTCCTGTGGAAGCTTCGATAGATAGCACTCCGGTAATCTAAAGGGGGAGTGATCAGAGCATCACTAGGTCCAAGAAGAGTCATCATTGGCAAAGCAGCCATAGACAGTAATAATCTCTCAGGACCACTGAGGTCAGTGTGTCCTCCAGTGACATCTTTGAATTGAGGTATCGTTGCAGAGTACAGTCTGTTCTGTCAAGAGAAATACTGCTTTATCCAGTTCATTCCCTCTACCCAGTTCAAGAAGTTCAAGAACTATCTACCCACAGAATCTTTAACAAAGTGGGATTGTTTTTCAGCTACTGCTATCAATGGTGATTATTTTATTCCATTGCGTTATCATGCTTCACTAGGAACCTAGAGGCTACTTGACCTCACAAATTCCTTCCTCTTTAATGCAGATTCATCTGGAAACTTTGCTGTTGCTGTTGTGTACCTTCACGTTATTTCTGATTAAGGGTGACCCCATGCTATCAGTAACATGGGAGCTTCTTGGCAAGATTTGGACAGAGGGATTTTGCTTTTGCCTCCCTGCGAGACTGAGAGTTTGTTATTTGATCAACATTGCTCAGTAGTTTTGATATCTGGGCAGGGATTTGAACCCTGAATCTGACCTACACTCAAATCACTACACCACTACATCCACTTATTTCCCCTTGAGAGAGTAAAAACAGCTTTTCCAGATACATCCAATTAAGTCTAAATACCCCAAATGTACTTTGAGGGCATAGAGTGAAATGAAAAGGAAGAATGTATATTTTTAAAAATGGGTAACCCATTCTCTATTTGTACCTTACTTGTAATCAGTTTTCCAACATCTATTGGAAAACATGACTAATCCCTATTTTATTTGTACCTTACATGTAATCAGTCAATTGATGTCAGTGAACCAGAGTCCCCTCAGTTGTCTTACATAAATCTCACTATTTCTTATGACCCTGTGGATAGAGCCCACTATTTTCAGTGAGCATTCTAGTTTTTTGTATGAGTGCAACCCTACTTTGAATACTTCCTGTGCTTTTTGTTGACAGACAAAACATGTAAAGCAAGTGAGAGCAGGAAATGGAATAAGGTCTAGCCATCTCGGTTTCTACTCTCCCTTATGAGGGACATTATCTTTGGCTCTTGTTCATCTGATCGCACACTCACTTTGTAACAGGCATCATTTCAAGTGCACAAACAGCTTTTCAAAAATCATCACTCTCTGCCTCTCACCAGAAAAACAGGAAATACTTAGACAGTATAGAAATATGTCAGGCAATAAGAATCAGGCAATATCAATAATGAGAAATTTGCTTGTTAGAAGGTCAGACTTCTGATAAGAACCAGGAAGAATCTCTTCTTAAATAAATCTAAATACAAGTTAAGACTTCCTTATTTGGAATTCCAAATTCGAAAATACTCCAAAATACTGAGCGACTGACAGCTTTAGTTTCTGATAGTTCAATACACACAAATGTTATTTATGTTCAAGATTATTTTTTTTAATGTAGAAAATTACATTCAAGCTATGTGCATAAAATATAAATGAAACATTAATAAATATAATGTTTAGATTTAGGTCCAAAATTCAAAATATCTCGTTATGCATATGCAACTATTCCAAAATCCCACCCCTCAAGAAAAATCCAAAATAGGGCACATATCGATCCTAGACATTTTGGATAAGGGATAATCAACCTGCATTTTGGTGGGTTTTGTTTATCAAACTGAACATGATAGCTAGTCAAACACAAGTTACAAGTTTTACCTGTAATACATCTATGCTGAATGAAGAACCAATAATGGATAATTAATAAATGTAAATGTATTGACATAAATGAAAGAACATATGCCTATTTGTTTTATATAGAGAGATAGATATATAGATAGACAGACAGACAGACAGATAGATTAAATGGGCATATATTCTTTCCTTTATGTCAATACATTCACATTTATTAAATATCCATTATTGGTTCTTCATTCAGCATACATGTATTTGGGGTAAAACTTGCAACGTGTGTCCTCTTTCTGATGTTGATAAGCACACAATATTGAGCACTCCAGTAACTATAACAGAGCTGGGATGGACCATTAAGTTCCAGTTCTTCAACTGTTCCAATCCCATTGGCTTCAGTTTGATGTAAGCAGACCACTGAATTGTGGCATTAATGGGTGCAAAATGAAGACTAAAAGCATAGTTTACAATGACCATTTAGTTATTAACCCCTTTCTCCCCCTTAAGACATGCAAACTAGTAATTGCACACAGGAGAGGAAAGAGCAGAAAACAATTTTTTCAAAACCAGTACTTTCTTCTAACCTAAGTAATGTATAGAATTTATTTTTAAACAAGCCCTTACTTACCTAATAAGTTGTCAGTGTAGCAAAGCAGAGGGGAGGAACAGCTTCGCCCAGTTGGTACCAAGCTCTGGGCTGAGGAAAACAAAAATAATGCCTAACTCTAAAGGAAAGCTACTGCCCCTTGCCTCCCATTTATGGGCAGCTATGATGCTATATATAGAATCAATTGAGTTGCTCTCACAAACCAGATATGTGTCTAATAAGCATTTAAGTCACAATTAAGTAAATAAACATTTCCAGGTTGTCATCTTTTAGAAACCATTTGATGGGGCAGGATGAACCTTCTACACTAACTATTGGCACACATTATGTATTTTCTCCTGTTATTGCTTTTGTCCTTGTGTTTGTTGTTGTAAGGGGGAGCTGAGGGGACAAAGAAAAAAATAATCTATATAATTTGTATAAATGATGAATATAGTAAAAAAAAATAGACCAAGGAAGGGGCATTAGGTTTTAATATCTTATTAGTGCTGACACAAGATCTTCCCTGGTGCCCTGAGCTGTAAATTGATCCTCCCTGAAGTCTCCTTAAGGGCTGCTTGGATTATAAAAAAACATTGTTGCCATATGTTAAGTCATATCTTCTAGGTTAAAAAAAGCTTGTTAACATGGGAAGAAATCAAGGCCAGCTCCGGCAAGCACTGCTTAGGTTTTGTCTCCTGTATCAGGTGTCAGGTCTTCAACATAGCTATCCTGCTTGAAGATGCAAAGTGTTTCTATATGTTACATAAATCTACCTAAAAGGTATATCATATAGAGTACATGGCAAAGAAAGGGACAACAAAGTGGAGAACAAGATCCAAGGAGAGAAATCTGTAACCACAGCACATTTTTTTATTTTATTTATTTACCATATTTGTATCCCGCTCTACTCACCCCGGAGGGGACTCAAACATCGATTAAAACCACACCATCCAAAACATAACCCTGGGTTGTTCAATTTGTGAATCACATTGATTCATGGTCACTAATTGCACTGCTCCACTTACTTGTCAAAAGCTCGGTCCCAAAGCCACATATTAAGTTTTTTCCTGAAAGTCATGAGAGAAGGGGCTGATCTGATTTTGTGAGGAAGGGAGTTCCATAAATGAGGGGCCACCACTGACAAGGCCCTGTCTCTCGTCCCCACCGATCATGCCTGCGAAGGAGGTGGGATCGAGAGCAGGGCCTCCCCGGACTATCTTAACCTCCAAGATGGCTCATAGAGTGAGATACATTCAGACCCGTAAAATATTCTGGGACTCTATTATCATAATGTTGACTGTTAAGAATTAAACGGGTACTAAATGCAGCCAATTGAATCTAGTATGAAGAAGTAAGCCCAGTTAAAGTTAGTGGATCTTCACAGTACAGTACTACATATGTCTATACAAAGTAGCAAGCTTTAGTGCAGTGGGACTGACTCTTGGGTGTATAATAACATTGCAATCTTACTGCAGTGTATACCTTACTAGATTTGGACAACAATTTGGCTGGTTATCAAACGCAATTCTCTAGTCTAAATCAATGAGTCTCAAAGTTGCCTAGCTTAGTCTGGAGTGTATCCGGTGGTAATTTCCAGCACAGGAAAAAGTACATTTCTGCACGGAAGTCGTGTGGCTTTTTTTTGTAATAGTAGAAAATCCCATTTTATGAGATTAAACAAATAAGGATGGATATTATTTCCTTTCCTAAGATGAATGCAATCAATTTGCAATTTGTTGTATCTAGCACAAAGGTAAACATAAATGATGATCCTTGAAAATCAGGATGAATGAGCTCTCTGGGTGCATGCTTGAGAAACTATAGGCTGATGATGATTCCTTAATATACGTCCAACTATAGGAAAATAGTTAGCTGCTGCTCTCCAACTCTTTTCTCCAATCTGGGAAATAGAAATAGAAATCCCCTATGGATGGAACACATTGTTCTCCTATACTATTGATGATTACTGAGATTGATTGATTATATCGTGGGGACATCGATTAACACATACGGGAGCCCTGAAGAAGAATCTTCTAAACGGCCCAGAAAGCCGGCACCGGTATAGCGCTTCTGCCGTCGGCAGCTGTGTTTGCCTTGCCAACCTTCGTCAGAAGGTTTCCGCCCCATTAGAGCGGCTTTTCCTTCTAGTGGCGCCTATTCGCCCACAGAAGCAGCCTTGATTTGGACATTCACCGCAAGTAACTCTCGAACTGTTTTCCTATTGAGGAACGAATTTATTTGTATTTTCGGTCTATGAACCTTATATAATTTCTGAGCTTTTTGCTCAAATATTGGACTATTGGGAGTCCTTTTGCATTTAAGCGTTGAATATACGGACAATTTGGTTCACCTTAGGTGCAACAATAAGAATGTGTTTACAATGCTATTGCGCTATTGAATGACACAGTGAATATAACTGGTTGTCCTAATTGATATATAGTTGCACTGAGCCTGTTTTATTTCTGCAATACTTTACTGATTATATAAATATATAAATTTCTAACTGCCTGTCAGTGTTTTTTGAGAAATAGAAATTAATGTCTTGGTAACCACCTCCCTGAAATGGTGAGTTGGGAGGATTGGGTCATTGCATGGTCAGAAAATAATTCTGATCTCTAATAATGGATTAAAATGGTGCAAGTCATCATCATAACTCATTAACAGGATGCCAATCCACACTATAGTGAATCCTTTTTTATGACTTGACACATATACACACACATCTAGCAAGAAATTGTCTGCATCTACACTTGAATCTTCACTGAAGAACAGATAAATTATCATCATGCCAGATAAGGTCAACCAAAGCAACAAAGGTAATGACACTATCCATGGTAAGGAGTGGGGAACTGACGTATCTCTGCATGTTGCTGAACTACCATTTTAAGGTCTTTAACAATTGGCCATGTTGAGTGTTCCTGATAAGAATTGGGAGTCCAACTGCAGCTGGAAGGGAAGCAGTTCCTTATCTGTTCAGTGAGCTCAGTGTATGTGGGAGAACCTCCAAACAGCCAGTCATCTTTCCCCAGCAAGTAACTCATGAAAGTAGTAAGAAAGAAAAATAAGATAATATGAGCAGAAGACCTACGTGAAAGGGGGAAATTAGCCCCCCGCCCCCAAATTTACCCTTGCCCACTTGTTTGCCCTGTTTGGAGGCTGCTCTCCCCAGCTCATTTCACACACACACACACACACACACACACACAATTTGTTTTTCTGGCTATGGGTCTGTTCACTTGGATCTCTATATGGAAATTCTTCCACTACTGAATGCACTCCAGGTCATAACCTATGATCTTTTTTCCCCACCCCTGATATATCATGTCTGTTGGAAGGCATCACAAAGCCTCATTACATAGCTTACGGAAGGAGAATGTGCATAGAGAAATACTGGATGAAAGAAAGCAAGAGGAATAAATTATTTGACACAGTAAATAGAGGAATGAAATTCTGTCCCCAAAATCTGTATGCACTATTTCCCCCAAGCTTCCCATCCACTTGTATGTAGTCCTCAAAATAGAACAGGCTGCATGCCAACAGAGCACTTTGAGACTCACGATAAGTAAATCACATTTTGAGTATTGGCTGTTAATTGTCAGCTGAACCACATCCATAAAACTCTCTTCTGGCATTTTAGGGATAGGGAGATGGGGAAGGAGAGAGGAAAAACACTTTTGTCAAGGATGTTTTCTGAATTGCTGTCGCTTAGATCAGATTCATGGTTCACAGATCATAGCCGCCCTGAGTCCCCCTTCGGGGGTAGAGAAAGGTGGGGTACAAATATTTGAAATAAATAATAAATAACCCACTGTGTAAACTGAAGCCAAAATCTATTCCTACCTAGAGAAAACCAAAGAAGTCAGTAGGACTTAAACTAATAATGACTACTCTTCAGCCATATTAATGCTTTGCATGCCCACAGCAACAGGTAATATCAAAAGCTCTTAGTTTTCAAAAAGGACTATGTGTCCAAGACAGTTGTTAAAGTATTACTTGATTTCTTTAAGGTTGTTGTAACCAAGGTCTACAAAAAACAGTACACCATGAAGCTGTGTCCTGCCACAAGCTCTGAGGTGTGTCTGCATCTCTCTTTTGAATAGGACAGGATGTTCCCACCACTGTTGTAACGTCAGCTTTATGTATGCTGGCAATTTAGAAGAGCTTCTAAATCAAGGAAATGAAGGTTGCAAAGGTCTTAGAATATAAGCCATCTGAGGAAAGGTTATAACACCTTTCCTCAGATACAGTAATTGTATTATTTTGTATGTGCATAACAAAATATATTAGATATACATGAAATGATATCTGAGGTGATCGTGAAATATTAACTTCAGTTGCTGCTGGCAAGATGGAAAACACATTTTGTATATGTGAGAAGCTTTATCTATTTAGCATCAGGTACCCAAAATGGAAATTTAGTTGGGAATTATTTAAATATATGCAAATTGCTGTAATATAAACAACCATATTTGCGACATGACAATAGATAATTTTAAAACTATCATTCCTAATGACAGAACAATTTAAGTCAACCAATTTCATATTGAACCTTTCAATAAGAAAATCTACCAAAACAAAACAAAACAAAAACTGGAAAGAAATCTGCCTAATAAAAATGCAATGATATAAATAACAAATTAGATTTAATTTTGTGTAGTAAATGTATGCACTCATACATACATACACACATGTATACATAATATATACATTCCTTATCAGCTCACTGATCATAGATTCATTGATGTTAAAGAGAAGACATAAGAAACCCACTGATTTCAATTGAAATTTCATCTGTGCTAGCATACTTTGTCTCGTGGATGGGAAATATGTGCGCCTTCAGAATTTGTGATGTTCATCTATGGTGGATAAGACTGATGGAAGTTCTTGCTCAATAATATCTGGAAGACCAAAATGTTGCCCACTGTATCCTATAATAGATGACAATTTGCCATCTCTCATCACTTCTCTATAGTACAGCACCCTCCATGGCAGCTCTAATAAGAGCTGTTGTCCCAGCAAAGGGTATGGGCAAATTGAGTGGTTATATCTTTCTACACAATGTTTCCCACTCCTTGGTCATTTGCTATGTTTCAACTATTCCCTGGCCTCTGCAACATCCTGAATAATTCTTGACAGTGAAGCTACCTGGTATCTGGATGAGCATTCATGCAAGACTTTTGATCTCCCCACCATGACACTAACTGTTTTGGTGCTGATACTAAGGTGTGGAGTAGTTTGAGATCTGACATGGAATATTATTTATTTATTTATTTATTTATTTACATTATTTCTACTCCGCTCTTCTCAACCCCCGAGAGGGGACTCAAAGCGGCTTGACAAAAGGCAGCAATTCAATGCCGATACACAATATACAATATACAATATAAAACCATAAACATTCAGCATTAAAATACAGTTGACATTCAACACGTAATACACATTCACTTGAGTAAAAAAACAGTGTTCCATCCACAACATAAGCATTGAGCTATATCCATCAACTTGCTAGTACAATTCTAATCCAAAGTGCTGCATTGTGCTAATGTGCAAAAGCCTGGTCCCATAGCCAAGGTTTTACTTTTTTCCTGAATGCTAGGAGGGATGGGGTCAATCGTATTTTGCTTGGAAGCGCATTCCACAGGCGGGGAGCCACCACCGAGAAGGCCCTATCCCTCATCCCCACCAACCGCGTTTGAGAAGTTGGTGGGAGCGAGAGCAGGGCCTCCCCGGATGATCTTAAATTATGAGGTGGGACGTAGAAGCAGATGCATTTGGACAAGTAAGCTGGGCAAGAACCGTATAGAGCTTTAAAGGTCAAAACCAGCACTTTGAATTGAGCTCGGAAATGGATCGGCAGCCAGTGGAGCTGATACAACAGGGGGGTGGTATGCTCCCTGTATGTAGCTCCAGTTAGTAATCTGGCTGCTGCCCTTTGGACTAGTTGCAATTTCTGAACTGTCTTCAAAGGCAGCCCCAATGTAGAGTGTGTTGCAGTAATCTATTCTGGATGTGACCAGAGCATGGACGACCGTGAACTCTGCATAACTGAGGTTGTTTCTAAGAGATTCTCTAAAACCAGCAACTAAAATCTCTACAGGGTCCCAGTCTTTTTCTGATGAGATCTTCTTTGGATAAAGGAGGACTGGAAGCTTGTTGGAACCTTATACTGGTGGGATGTTAGTTACATTGGCATAATCCATATTTTTTCTATGATGTATTGCAGAAGTGCAAGAACAAGGTATCTTCATTGCCAAAGAAAACTGCCCTGCCAGTTTCCAAGCATCTTAACAGCTGAAAGAGTAGGCATAACCACCTGATTAAGATACCTCTGCGTGTCACTAACCCATCTGTCCTTGCTCCCATTTACCCCACCATTTCTTTTGCCATATTGCATAGATACTTCAATCAGTGGGAAGTCTTGCTAGGGTGGTGATTTTGGTGGAACCTGATAGATACCAATGGAAAGTCCAAAAGCAGTAATCATTTCCTGTTCATGTTCTAAGGGATCGCAATAAGAGAAGCATAATGGTGGATGGAGTCTAAAAATATTGGTTGCAGGGAGACAAAGGGGTTGCCCACTGACAACTATAGGGTTATTTTTAATTTTTATAATAGTAAAGATCCTATATAATATATATGTTGGCCTCACATAACTGGAGTCAGAAGTCAGAAGTTTTTTTCAGATTCAATGATCATATTCTTAAACATTAAGTATCCTCAAAAATGTTTATTATATTTTTATTGAAATAGTAATACAACACAATTTGTAGTTGCATGCAGTAATTATATTGGAACTTCTATTACATTTGCAAGCTACTAAAGAGTCATTAACATGTTTAACATATTGTCTATTGTTTAAGGGGTCCACTTGCCATCAGGAAAGCTAACACCTTATCCACTGGATAAGTTACTTACTTACTTACTTACTTACTTAGGCGATCACTCATAGTCCAAGGATTATGGTCCTCCTAGATCGGTGTACTGGTGGTGGATACATAGGAAGCTGTGGAGCCCTATTCTTGACCTACATGTTCTCCCGCAGTGAGGGCATTGGTTTCCAGGTGGAAGGCGGTCCCAGTCGCGGTTTGCTTGGCACGCCTTCCTCTTGGCACACTTCTCTCTTTTGCCCTCCATTCATGCCTCTTCAAATTCTACAGCATTGTGTTACAGCTGACCTCCAGCTAGAGTGTTCAAGGGCCAGGGCTTTCCAGTTCTCGGTGTTGATGCCACAGTTTTTAAGGTTAGCTTTGAGCCCATCTTTAAATCTCTTTTCCTGTCCTCCAAAATTCAATTTTCTGTTCTTGAGTTCGGAATAGAGCAACTGCTTTGGGAGACGGTGGTCGGGCATCCGGACAACGTGGCCAGTCCAGCAAAGTTGATAGTAGAGGACCATCGCTTCAGTGCTGGTGGTCTTTCCTTCTTCCAGCACACTGACATTTGTCTGCTTGTCTTCCCAAGAGATTTGCAGGATTTTTCGGAGGCAGCGCTGATGGAATTGTTCCAGAAGTTGCATGTGATGTCTGTAGATAGTCTATGTTTCGCAGACATATAGCAGGGTTGGGAGGACAATAGCTTTATAAACAAGCACCTTGGTATCCTTACAGATGCCCCGGTCCTCAAACACTCTGCTTCATTCAGAAGAATGCTGCATTCGCAGAGCTCAAGTAGTATTGTATTTCAGTGTCAATGTTAACTTTTGTGGAGAGGTGGCTGCCAAGGTAGCGGAAATGGTCAACATTTTCTAATGTTACACCATTGAGCTGTATTACTGGCATTGCAAATGGATTGGCTGGTGCCTGCTGAAAGAGCACTTTGTTTTTCTCAATGTTCAATGACAGGCCGAGCTTCTCATATGCTTCTGTGAAGGTGTTTAGAGTGGCTTGTAGGTCTTATTCTGAATGCGCACATATGATGTTGTCATCAGCATATTGGAGTTCTATAACAGATGTTGTAACCTTGGTTTTGGCTTTCAATCTGCTGAGGTTAAATAGCTTGCTGCCTGTCAGATAGATGGTTTCCACTCCGGTGGGAATCTTTCCATCAACAAGATGAAGTACTGTAGCAATGAAGATGGAAAATAAGGTTGGGGCAATAACACATCCCTGTTTGACATCTGATTCCACCTTAAATGGGTCACTTTGGGAGCCATTGCTGTCCAAGACTGTTGCGCGAGCGCAGGGGGTTAATACCATAGGTGCTATTCACGGCTGACCACGAAGAGAAAATAACACATCCCTGTTTGACATCTGATTCCACCTTAAATGGGTCACTTTGGGAGCCATTGCTGTCCAAGACTGTTGCCATTATGTCATCATGGAGGAGGAGCAGGAATTTCACAAATTTGTCAGGGCACCTGATTTTTTGGAGGGTGGCCCAGAGAGCACTACAATTCACTGTGTCTAAAGCCTTTGCAAGGTCAATGAATGCCATGTACAGAGGTTGATTTTGTTCCTTGCATTTTTCTTGAAGTTGTCGTGCAGTGAAGATCATGTCCACTGTTCCTCTGGAGGCCCAGAAGCCATTCTGGGATTCTGGAAGGATGTCTTCTGAGATAGGTAGAAGGCGCTTTGCAACTATAAGTAATGAAAACCAAAAAGCAAAATAAGGGGGGGTGGGGGGTAAAAAAGACAATGAGATCCCAAACATGGGCAAGTTGATTTAAACCCTTGGCCAGGGTTCCCGGTCTCTCAAGTGTCATGCCTTAAGCTCTTAAGGGTGTAAAAGGCAGAAAGAATAGAGTACAAAATCCTTGGGGGTATATCCACACTACAGAATTATAGTGCTATGATTACACTTCAACTGCCATGGAGGCATCCTATCGAAATCTGGTGCTTGTAATTCGGTCAGAGGCCCCAGAGAAGCTTTCAGATTAAGAAGTCCCTCCCTAGACTGCCAATCCCAGTATTTCATTAGCCAGAACCATGGCGGCTAAAGTGGAATCATACGTAGCACTATAGTTCTATAGTGTGGCTAGGCCCTTGGGGGATAAGCAAAAGTAAAGACAGAAGATCTGTTAACTAATTATAGCCTAAGCAGAAAGAAATGATGAATTAATTGAACTTAATCCAAGCTGAATAATGAGCAACCTTTTTCTTATGTACTATAAATGTACTATAAGTGTAGCTTTCCACCATTGAAAGGTCATTTTTAAAAGAAAAAAAACTAAATATGAATTCTCTGTACTCGATCACTCTATCTTCCACATAACATCTGGGGAGCAGGGGGAGTTACACAGACAATTGATTTTCATTAGAATGTATGTATATACCTTCAAGATACTCATCGACGTATGGTGATCCCATGGATGCCAGAGGGGTTTCTTAGGAAAAAGTACTTCAAGCTGGTTTTGCCGGCTCCTTCCTTTGAAATATAGCCTACAGCAGCTGGTATTTGTCAGTGGGTTCCCATTCAAGTATTAACTAGAGCTGACACTGCTGTGCTTCCGATATCAGATGGGATCTGATGTCTTTAGGGTATGTAGGTCTAACCATGAACTAAAAATATAGACGGGAAAAGTTCTATTTGGAGAACTACAGCTTGCAGCTGGCTGGGAATATCTGAAAACTCTAGTTCAAAAGAGTTATTTTTCCAGGTTCTCATTACAAGTTAGATTCCCCTCTTTCCATACTATACTACTTTATAGTATTGCATCATTTTACCTTCACTTCTATGCAGGGTGCTTTGAAGCAGTAAAGGTGAGGCCTAAATGGAGATTTAAACACATAGCAGGTATCCTAACTCCAAAACCCACATTCCATCAAATGCCACCCACCTAGCCCCTTGTTAGCTTGCATTTTGCATACCTTATACTTTATATATCCTTCCAAACACCTCACTATGGCTGAGAGGAAAGCAAACAGTAATATTATATCATCTATCCGAAGTGCACAGAGCACAACACAGCTCCATCTCCTGGCGTAAGTAGGCAGAACAAAATCCTCCATCTGGAAATCCGATTTCTAACAGCAATGTGAATTCATCTTTCTGAAAGGTCATTTAAGACTCAGCTTTCCAGCCCACAACAGCCTGCTCCTGTGGCACATCTGAAAAAGCAATCACTTCATTTTCAAAAGAAAGCACAGAAGCACGTTTACCCTGCCCTGATTCTTGAGGGCAAAGAGAACGTGACGAGATGAATCAAAGCTCATATGCCTGCAAGGGCAGGCTGCGGGGTACTTGTAGGCCACCAGCAAACGTCTAGTCATGTGAAAAACACAGGTGGAAATGTGATTTCAGGGAAGCTCAACATACCTCTTGCTCAATGTGGTTCCATCCCACGTTAGAGTGTGTAAGTTTGTGTCTTAATCATCTTTCTTTTTAAAAGTAACCATAGAAATTCAAGTTACAAATAAGAAAACAAAAGTTTTACCTTTGAAAAATCAATGTTTATCTGAATTCAAATACAGGTGAGTAGCACATATCTAAAATGCTTGGAACCAGAAGTATTTTGGATTTTCTTCAGATTTTGGAATACATGTATGTGCATATAGGTATATATACCTATTTATACCTATTTAGGCAGTCCCCAAGTTACAAACATCTGACTTACATATGACTCATAGTTAAGAATGACGATGAGATAACAGGAAATGAGAGAAATATACCCATCAGAAGAAAAAAGTCACTGGAAGCATTATCCTGGGGAAGAGTTATCTACACTGAAGCTTTATCACCAATCCTTGTTTCCACAGCAAGCCATTTTTTTAAAAAAAATACAGTTATTACAAGGACAGAAAGTGGGGTGAAATCCTCTGAACAGGAGCACAGACAACAAAAAAACACCATATGAGTGTTAACTCTATACACGTACACACACATGTTCTCTCTCTCTCTCTCTCTCTCTCTCTATATATATATATATATATATATATATCTGGAGTTACATTTTAAAAATGTACATGTTCTGAGTTACATACAAAATCAGCTGAAGAACAAACCTACAGAACCTATCTTGTTCATAACTTGGGGACTGCCTGTATATACCTTATGAGTGTAAGATGTACTTCAATGCTTAATGTTTTAATTATTTTGAGCATGAAACAAAGTTTATGTATAATGAACCCAGGTAGACAATTTTGGTTTTAAGAGTAGCTTGCATTTTGGAATTCCAGATAATAGATGTTCTACCTGTTGTTAATATTAAGGTGCTAATAATATTAATAATAATAATTACTTCATTTTTATATCCCACCACCATCTCCCCGAAGGGACTCAAGGCGGCTTACAGATGGCACAAAGTGCCTAAAAACAAAACATAAAAATGAAGTGCAATATCAAATACAATAAAATAAAACACATGCACATATAAAAACATCAACTCAAACTCAATCAAACTGCGGTTCTCAACCTGTGGCGGTAAGTTGTTCTAAACATGGCCAAGCTGTAAACAATAGGAATGAATGTAAGTGCAGGCTGCAGCAATAGAAAGAGGGCATGGGATAAAGTGCAAGGATGTGTGACTACTGCACAGGGCATCTAGGGAGTAGACATTCTCAAAGGTTTATTTGAAGAGCCACGTCTTCAAGTCCCTACGAAAGAAGAGGGCGAATCTAATCTCCCTGGGGAGGGAGAAAAGTAAAATTCTATCAGAAATGAATCATTAAAATGTTTCCAAGGACGTCACCAAAATTAATACAAGGATTTCACCTTGCAATTAATACAAGGACTTCACCAATAAAATCTTTGGGATTATAAAAAATGCACCAATGTTGGAAATGTAATCTTGTTATAGTTCAAAACTTTGCCATCACAGTTTTTGGTTTGTTTTTTTTTTTTAAAGGTGATCACCAGAATGAGCATACGCACCAGGTATGGGAATTGTGTGGCTCTCGAAATGTTGTTGAGTTGCAATTCCCATAGCCATAGCCAGTGAAGCCAATGGTAGGGAAAGCTGGGGTCTTACATGTAAAGCTTTCAAAGAGCAGCCTTCAAAACAACTACCACAATGAAGCATAAGACTGTAAAATCCTGAAGTATACACATTTTACCCCCTGTGGTTAATATTAAATCATTCTTTAGCTAAATATGTCGATGCATAGTCAGGTTTCATGTGAATTCTTGGATATGAGAAATAATTACATTTTGGATATGAGGCCCTTAGCATTCTTTGTGATGAACTGTTACTGAGCAGCAGACCCACAAAAACTGTGTGAATTTCATATTTGTGTTAGCATCACTCTTGTACCTTTGCTAGCATTTATTTTGTTTTGAGCAAGGGCTCATAGAAGCAAAAGGCTCCTGCAGTTAGTAATTCTAGGCCATATGCCTTTATGGTAATTGAAGTACATTGACCTTTGTGTCCTCTACTGTAACTTAATCAAAGGAGTTACCCTTCAGAAGTATGCCAAGCTTAGGAACTCCAGATACATGCAAATGTCTTACTGATGACCAAGTCACCATCCTACTCAAGCAAACCAAAAGGCTCTCTTTAAAACTGGCTAGTTAATTGCCTTGGTGAGAGACATACAATCATTGGCAAAGTGTACATCTCTGCCAGTGTTGCTATCTAGGGATGACAGAGGCCTTGCACAGCTGCAATCCTCCAGCAAGATTGGCTGTGAGACTAGGTCCAGGAGATATTCAGCTGCTCTTCTGAATCTCAGTGAGGAGGAGAAATAACCACTGCTCTAAGAAAGAAGCATGAGTTGCCATTTCCTTCCTAGGTTCATGAGGGCCAGACGGCTCTCAGAGGCACCCCAGGTTTAGAACTTCATCCGAGAGCCTCTGGATGCCATAGTGTATCTGGAGAGGATGGCATTCTCCAATGAGACGTAGGATGTTTTCTCCAATGGCATCTTTCAAAGTAGTTGCATCAGTGTTGTGGGGGGATAAAACAATGCAAATCACAAAAGGATATTTCATTGTTGATATTCAACTTCATGTAAAAGGCAACTTATGGTGACCTTCTCCTAGAGTCTTTTCAGCAAGAGTTGCTCAGAAGAAGTTTGCCACTGCCTTCCCCTAAGGCTGAAAACATGACTTGACTAAGGTCACCCAGTGGGTTTTCATTCCTGTGAAGGGATTCAAACCCTGTTAGAGTCCTAGTCCAACATTTAAATAATTTCTCCATGGTAGGTGTCTAGCCATAGTTAAGCATGAAGTACTCTCAAGACCAAACAGCAGGTTAAGACACCTTGTGGAATCCTTTCCTCTGAACAACAATGAATTTCCAAGCCTATGCAGCATGATCACTGGCTGTACAGGCTTGGAAATTCATTGGCAAGAGTTATACTATTAATATTTTGTTCTATCCCATCCTACATCCAACTGAGTTCAGGCACTCAATGTATAAGGTTAAGAGGTCCTACTGAGATGAGACACTCTCCCATACAATGCCATGAGCTGCCTGGAGGTTGCTTGACATTCGGTCCATTCCTAATGATACACTAAACATTCACCTTCTGTACTTTTACGCTTAACCAATATTTCTAGGATAAGAATTCTTTCTCTTATGTTTGAACCACTTTGGAGCCATGCATAAACAGGGCATCATACTTACGGACGCATTGAAGACAACTTGGGTGCAACCATATTGCACTGTGAGACCACACTGATATTCAGGATGGGGTGATGGCATTGGTAATTATCACTGCCAAACAAGAAAGAAAGAAAGAAATAGAACTGTTCTTCCAGCACCTAGGCTACTTGGGAACTAGCACAGCATCATCACAGCACTCTGCCCAGAAATGGATCCTCTATTAATTTAGAGACTCAAAATAAATCTCAGTTTAAATGTATGGTAAGATATTCTCACTGGAAGTTATTCACACTAGATGGATAAGCTGAGCCAAAAAAAGGAGCAATGACTGCCTCCTGCCTAAGCTGCTGAGATCATTCCTCTTCATTCTAAAAGATGGATATGGTGATGGAAGTGTCTACCATTATACCCATTCACTAAATGTAATTTGAGCCACTTTCATTAAAACCTCAGAAGAAAAATATTCAAAAATCCCCCTGGGCTGAATGTTCACACTGTTGACTCAGTCCTCAGAAGTGCATCTGGTGTGTAAAAATGGGATAGAAATCCTAACATTTTTCAAAGTAAGAGGTCAAGGCAAACCTTTTTATTTATATTGCAGCTTCAAAAGCAATTGGAGGAGTTTTATCAGGTGGAGACTAATTCCTAAAACCCACCAATTTTACTGAAAATGGATAGCCCTCTTAGATGAAAGTGGTGGCAATATTTAAAAATAACATACTGCCTATCATAGTTTCCTCACTTAGCGAGACATAAATGGAAAAAGCCTGCTATTCTATCGCACTCAGGAGTGATCTTTTCTGTTCATAAGAAAAATAGTGAGGACACCTTCTGCAATTTCATTTTTCACCATACACTTTGAAAAACAATACACCCACTCCCAATATTGCCCTAAGTTATTTTAACTTTCTAGGCAATAAATATTTTATTGGCCCTAATCTAAAGGCACTTTGAAATCTTTGGAAAGCCAACCGTTTCATTTAATAAAAGCAATATTTTCCCCTCTCTCCAGAACAATTGGTATCTACCATCTGGTTTCAAAACTAACAAACTTTTCTCATTTCTTTTCCATTTTCTCTCCCCCCAACCCACCCACCCCAATAAACACAAAGTGACACACAGTAGACCCATTTACGTCAATTTACCAGTATTTGCTGTTTCCTACTATTGAAATTTCAGTATTTGAATACTTTGATTCAGGACTAGCAGTTAAACCTAATTCTACATTGGCAACTGGATACAATTACCCACAGTAGTTTACTTTAGGTCATATAAGTGAGTCTGTTTCCTTCAACATCTCTGTCACTCAAATTAGGGGAAGGGCTGTGAGTTCAGTTGTGATCCCAGCTACACTGACCATTTAATGCAGTTTCAAATTGGTACTGAAGAAACTGGTTCCACTGTGGAGATAATAGGAAATCCAGTTTGAGGCCTAGAGAGTGATTACACAAACCACAGAGCACTGCTACACTATGGTTTGTGTTGAGCCCTGTGAAGCATTTGAGAATGAGGATGGGGATTTTCTGGTTGAGCCTGGTGTTTTGTGGGGGAAGGTGAAAATATTTTTCAAGACTATGGAAATGTTTTGGGTAGATCTGTTGTTGGGGCAACAGGCAGTGATTCCGATTACAGAGTGAGAAATAGGTTGTGTATCATTACAGATTACAGAGTGAGAAATAGGTTGTGTATCATTCATGCAGCTCTGTGCTCTAATATTTTGCCACTTACTTTGCAGAGTCCACATAAGCGTTCTAGGATAATGGTAGGGATGGCTGCCCTCAGATCGTCTCCCACATGGTTGGAAGCAACCTAATATCTTCTGACAATCTAATACAGGAATGTAAAACTCATTTGCATTGAGATCCGCATCAACCTTATGGTTGCCTTCAAAGGGCAGTTGAATTCATGGACAGAGAATCCATGAGACAGAGGGCCTACTATACCTTTTTTACACTGTAGTTGGTACTCTTTAGGTTTTACCCAATTTGGATCCCCAGATGTTGTTAGACGACTCCCATCACATTTGATTCTCTGCTCTGTGGACTGGGGATAATGGGAATTGCAACCCTTGTATATCTGAGGTTGGGGAAAATGTATAGGCCATTTTAAACTCAAACATCATATACACAAGCCTCATGTCTCCATCCCAGGGGTGCTCAGAATGGTGATCGGGATCACCAGGGTGATCTTTGGGCCTCATCCTGGTGATCTTCAGACCCCTGACCAGGTTTTTTTTGCAGTTTGTCCTCTTCACGCGCCCCTGCATGCTGCAAAGAAGTCCTCCGTCGTTGCTCCTCCCTGCTCGCGCGCCGCCTCCAAAAGCTGCAGAGTCCAAGAGGCAGAATGGGCCCCCTCTTTTGGATTCCTCCTCCTCCCTCCGTCCTTCTCCAGCCACTCAGAGTCGTAGGAGACCACAGGGGGCGGGCCTGGATGACGCGATGCATGGCTGGCCCCGCGCGCATGCGCAGAAGTGCCCATTCTGCCTCTCTGACTTCTCGTGAGCTCTTGGAGGCGGCACGCATGCTGGCGGCGTGGAAATAGGAGCAACAACGGAGGAGAAGAAGAAGGACGCTTTGGGGTCATTTCCTTACCGCATCTCAAAGGTCGGTCTTTTTACTTTGGGGTGGGTGCTTGATTGTTCTACGAATTGTTTATTTTTAATGTTTAAAAATGGCCTTTTAGCTCCAAAGCCTCTCTGCTTGCTTTGTTCCTTGAGAAATATATGTGGGGAATATGGAAATGTGGGAGAAAGGGGGTGGTTGGATGTATTTTTGCATGCCCCTTTGTTTACCTTGCTGAGTATTAAATGGCCTTGCAGTTCAAAAGCCTCTCTTCTTACTTTCTGGCTGATAATATGTGTGGTAATATGGCAGTGTGGGAGAAATGGGGTGGTTGGATGTTTTTTTATGCTCTGTTTTATATTGTTGTTATTAAATTGAAATGTTGATGTTTTATAACTTCATTTTATGTAAACTGCCCCGAGCCTGCTGGAAGGAGCGATACATAAAAATGAATAATAAATAAAAATAAATAAATAAATAAATAAGAAAATAGTTATACGTTTTACATTTCTGGGTAGGTGATCTTTGGGACTTGGTTTTTAAATCAGTAGCTCCCATGCTGAAAAAGTGTGAGCACCCCTGCTCCATCCAAACCCCACTTTCCTGACTAAACAGAACACATTTCAGCCTTCCAGGTGTTACTGTATCACAACTTCCATCAGCTCTTGTCATGATGTCAAATGATGAGGAATACAAGAGTTGTAGCTTAGTATCTGGAAGGCCATATAAAATGATGAGGGCCTTGCGTTTGGCCTGCAGGCCTTGCGTTTGACATATGCACTCTAATATATCATCTACTGCTAAAAATGTCAACAATTGGCTTTTAAAAAAACAATGTGCTTGAAATGCTACATGTGTCGGTCGAAAGTATATGATTTTATTTGAACAAGTACAATATTAAATAATAAATTATTATTATTATTGCTCACAAAGCATTCAAGGTCCAAACACAATACAAAGCAGCAGCAACCAACATAAACATCATACACACACACACACACACACACACATTAAGATCAATAAAATGCAACAATAGCTGCAGAATACATAAAGTACAGTGTGAAAAAATCTCTAAATGGGCCCAAACACATTGAATTTCACATGTATTCATCCCATCCAAACATTAGATCCTATCCATGGGCTGCCAAGGATCAAAGGTGGGGCAGGAAGCTGTACTCTTTCTTTCTGTAACCTATATAAAAGAACCTGGAGAGTTGAGAGAGCCAAAAAAGGCCTCTTTCCAACCTAATACATATCTTGAAGCCTACGTCACAGAGAAGGTAAAGCCCTGAACACATGGGATAATCCCGCTCCACTTTGACTAGCCTGTCTGGATACATTTGCTGGCAGTTTTCCATAAGTGCCATACATGCTACAGCAGCATTGCTAAGCATAGAAAGAGAACTTCAGAAATCTACAGCTATTGCAAAAAAACAAAAACAAATAAGCAAGATCAAATCCTTTACCTCTCCTAAAACTGCATTGGATTTCATGGGCTGGGAGTATATTGATAGGTAACTTAGTTGCTATGCTTATTGCCTGTTTTCTCAAACTACAAAATGAAGCAAAGAAGGTCCTACGGCAGTTAAAGGAGCAGAATAGAGAATTTACAGAGAGATGCATCACCACATTCATGGCCCTAGTCTGGGAGTTTGACAGTCTGTATTTGAGTCATTGTTCCCTTTATCTCAGTGAAATGACTGTATCTAGAAATCAGGTTAAAATAATTGCCAAAAAAAACCCAGAAAGAAACAGGTAAATGCAGAACAAATAAACAAATTAATGAGGAATCTACAATTATCTGGATTTCTGAGATTCCCTGCCCAAGTCCACAGATATGGCAAACCTTTAAATTTATATTTCTATATCTAATCGTTATCAGTGAGTATCCTCAAGTCAGTACAAACATATGATGACTCAATCATATGTATTCTTGGCAAGATTTATTTGAAGGAGGCTTATCATTGCTTTCCTCTTAGCCTGAAAATGTATGGCTTGGCCAAGGTCACCCAGCAGGTTTCTTACTTCGAATCTAAGTAATTTCACTTGAAAGGATACTGTTCCAACTGTTGCCCCGTCCACACAGCTGAATACAATCCCACATTATCTGCTTTGAAGTGGACTATATGGCAGTGTGGACTCAGATATCCCAGTTCAAAACAGATATTGTGGGATTTTCTGCATTATAAGGCTGTGTGGACGGGTCCAGTGTCATTGTTTATTCCCCGTCTTCCCTTAAACCATGCTAAGGATTTTCTCCCCATCTTCCACCTTTGAATAAAAGGAGGTAAAGAACACATAACCTAAAGGTGCCGATCTGTAACTGCTCCATAGTCAGATATTCAGCATGAAGAAAAAGGCTAAAATTATTCTGTCCTTCTTTCAAGACAAAAATTAAGAATTACGTCCTTATTTTCTTATTCAGACAGACTTCAGTTTAAGCTTTTATTTCATTTAACACATGCAAAAATTGTAATCTTTGCAGGGATGTTGTGCAGATAGAGGTAGCCTGGCAATACATTTGGTGTCATTCCCTTTCCCATCCCCAGTTATAATCTGGTAATTTATTTATGGTATAATCGGATGTCTCTAATTAAAATGTCTTTCTAGGAATTACAAGCTCAGCTAGTCTGTTGTAATTAGCTTGATTAACTCCAACTTGACAATAGCTGACATCTCACCCACAGACTACATTGTTTTGCTGAACTCTGCCATTTGTGCTATGCTAGAAATGCTGTAACTGCAATATCATGTGCCCAGCATCACCCCATCTAATGGTGTGGCTATGGCGTCAGATCCTGGGAACATCCTCATAAATAATTTCTGTTGCCATTATCTGCAGATCTCATAGGCCTTAGGTAAGGACTGCAATTATATTGCTCATACACACTTTGTATTTTTTTCTTTGTAGCTCTGAAAAAATCTAATGCTTGGAATAAACTTTATCTATCCTGACTAGTGCTGTAAGTCAAAGACCAAAAGCAATATTGCATCTTATGACCTTATTCCACCCTAAATTTTCCCCATTTTCTGACTGGACAAAGTCATGGAACGTGTGGTGGCCTCACAACTCCAGGGGTTCTTGGTAGACACATTATCTAGATCCGGCACAGTCTGGCTTTAGGCTGGGACATGGCACTGAAACAGCCTTGGTTGCCTTAGTAGATGATCTTCACCGGGAGCTCGACAGGGGGAGTGTGTCCCTGTAGGTTCTGCTGGATCTCTCATCGGCCTTCGATACTGTTGACCACAGTATCCTTCTGGGACACCTCTCAGAAATGGGGATTGGGGGTACTGCTCTGCAGTGGCTCCAATCCTTCCTGGAGGGTCGGTCTCAGAAGGTGTTACTGGGTGACACCTGTTCGACTCCACAGCCGTTGCCTTGTGGAGTCCCTCAGGGCTCTATTCTGTCCCCAATGTTATTTAACAACTACATGAAGCTGTTGGAAGAGATCATCCGGAGTTTCGGAATAAGGTGTTATCTGTACGCAGATGACGTCCAAATCTGTCACTCCTTCCCACCTGTTACTAAAAAGGCTGTTCAGACCTTGAACGAGTGCTTGACTGCTGTGTTGGACTGGATGAGGGCTAACAAATTGAAATTGAATACAGACAAGACAGAGGTCCTCCTGGTTAGTCGGAAGGCCGAACAGGACATAGGGTTACAGCCTTTGTTGGATGGGGTTACACTCCCCCTGAAGACACAGGTTCGCAGCTTGGGAGTGATCCTGGATTCATCACTGAGCCTGGAACCCCAGGTCTCGGCGGTGGCCGGTAGAGCTTTTGCAGAGTTAAAGCTTGTGCGTCAGTTGCACCCATACCTTGGGAAGTCTGATCTGGCTACGGTGGTCCATGCTCTGGTTCCATCCCGAATAGATTACTGCAACATGCTCTACGTGGGGTTGCCGTTGAAGACTATTCAGAAATTTCAATTAGTCCAACGGGCAGCAGCCAGATTGCTCACTGGAGCATCATAAAGGGAGCATACCACCACCACCACCACCACCACCCCCGTTGCGTCAACTCCACTGGCTGCTAGTCCATTTCCAAGCACAATTTGAAGTGCTGGTCTTCGCCTATAAAGCCCTATACGACTCCGGCCCAGCTTACTTGTCCGAACGTATCTCCCTCTATGTTCCTCCTCGTAGCTTAAGATCTGCCGAGGAGGCCTTGCTCTCGGTCCCACCAGCTTCGCAAACATGGCTGGTGGGTATGAGGGACAGGGACCTCTCAGTGGTGACCCCCCACCTATGGAACTTGCTCCCGAGTGAAATTAGATTGGCATCCTCCCTCCTTTTGTTCACAAAGAAACTAAAGATGTGGCTGTGGAACCAGGCATTTGAACAATGAATATAATGGCACTGAACATGGAAACTGACCTGTGATTGTTGAGATGGAAAAGGTTTTTTGGATTGTGTAGCTAATGTTATTGTAATTAATGTTGTTTTAATCTGTGCTATGTGTATGGTTTTTAAAAATCTTTTTATTATACTCTATTTTATTATGGCATTGAATGGTTGCCATGCTAGCTGCTCTGAGTCCCCCCTGCGGGGGTAAGAAGAGCAGGGTAAAATGACACGGTAAATAAATAAGTATGCTGGTGTAACAAGGTCCAATGGAGATCTTCCCATGATGCACAGCCACTTCCAGTGGCCGTGTGTTGAAATCCATCCCACCAGCTTGCGAAGATGGTCAGATGAGTCCATTTTCAGGAACCAAGTGTTCCCCTGATTCCTGATAGAAGACAGTGGCAGGAAGCATACGAAAGTGGGGAAAGGTAGTGAGATGGCTGGTCATCCCCAAAGATTAATCTTGCCAGGGTAGATTGCATCCCCACTATTAAGGACTCGTTTCCCCACTTTCCTCTCCCTCCGCCCCCCCCCCAAATATATCTCCTGAGATAGCATTTTGCCTGTGATATCATCACTGAGTTTCCAATCCTACATTAATCAATAGCATCAAGGGAATATATAACTGTTTGCTTCATGATTCAGTGCAATATTTTGTATATTTTTGAATGTTCCACTGCTTTTCAAAAATAAATGTATAAGAAGGGTGTCTTAAACAACCCCCTGGTAGTGCAGCAGTTTTAACCACTGAGCTGCTGAACTTGCTGACCAAAGGGTTGGTGGTTTGACTCCGGGGAGAGGGGTGAGCTCCCGCTGTTAGCCCCAGCTTCTGCCAACCTAGCAGTTCAAAAACATGCAAATGGGAGTAGATCAATAAGTACTACTTCAGCAAGAAAGTAATGGCACTCCATGCAGTCATGCTGCCCATATGACCTTGGAGGCGTCTACAGACAATGCCGGCTCTTTGGCTTAGAAATGAAGATGAGCACCACCACCCCAGAGTTGGAATCAACTAGACTTAATGTCAGGAGAAAACCTTTACCTTTACCTTAAACAACATGAGTAGAGATAGCAATGTTTCAACATAGGAATTATATTTTCAGTGATTGGCCAAAGGGACTTGTTTACTCGTTCAAACTCTTTTATCTGTATAATCAAGATGTGGAATGAAATTATATGGGTCAGATAGCGCTACCTTCACATGTGAAGTACCCATACGGGTAGTTTTTCAATCTATAGTCTCCATCAGCCTTCTGAGCCTGGACAGTGTTAAGGAGTCGTGAGAGTTGAATTCCAAAACAACGGGAAGACTGGTGTCTTTTTCCAATCCTACATTCGCCCAGGATAGAACCTGGGTCTGCTTTATCAAGCAGCATTGAACTTATTAGCATTGCAGTTCAGGACTTAGAATCATTTTTTAAAGTTTGGACTAAAACTTGGAGCAAATTCAGCACCGACCAGTAGTGGAGTCTGAAAAATAGAGATTTTGAAAAATGCAGGATTCCCATTGACCATCTGCTCAGTAGAAAGAACTCAACAACCAAATGAAGTCCTTTTGAATGAACTGAACAACCCTGCCATCTAAGGATAAATGAAATGTTACTCGGGAAGAATATAAAATGGAAAACTTTGTGAGAACATAATTGAAAATAATAGATCCGATACAATATGTCCATTGCAAGCACTTGTTCTTGTGTGAACATTCAATTCTGTCATCAAAGGCATTCATCACAGAGCTTTTAGAGACTCAAGTGGTATTGTCCTTCTTATATTCAAGTACTTCAGGGAAATCGATACGAAACTGCACAGAGTAGAGGCCAAGAAAATGTACTCTGCTTCTCACTGCGGCACTGCCATGAATCTCTAAATCAATTAATACATCTGACAGAAGTGTTTAAATGATGGTGGATGTCAAGCTTTAGGAAACTGACAATTTATCTTCAGTTACTGAATACCATAACAGTATTACAAGAAACACTCAGGGCCCTTCCACACAGCCCTATATCCCAGAATATCAAGGCAGAAAATCCCACATTATCTAAGTGTGGACTCAGATAACCCAGTTCAAAGCAGATATTGTGGGATTTTCTGCCTTGATGTTTCGGGGTATAGGGCTGTGCAGAAAGGCCCTAAGAAGAGTAGTGGAAAGAGACAGTCTCCCACAAAATTTCTTTCTTTCTCTCCACTTCATTTAAAATATTTTTGTCTACATGACCTCGATTGTTTTCATCCCAGTGGAGTGTCAGCACTTGGTCTGTTTCAAGTTTTATTTGTTACCTGTCAAGCAAAAAGAAGGAAGAAGGAAAATCGTTACTGCTAATTTGTGTATCTATATGCTTTCAAGTTACCTGTTGATTTATGGTGACCCCATATATACTTTTTTCCACCAATTCATTTTTGGAACCACTAGATGGTGCCACAAAACATCAAAGATTCAAGCTGCAGTTAAATGGAGGAGAGGGGAGACTTGAAAGCTGGTGTGGGAAAAATATACCAATCCATTATCAAGACTGACAGTTGGAGCAAGGACAAAACTACATCAGAAAAAGAATCAATGTTCTAAATAGAGCTTTCAATAATGAGCACAGCTCTATGTGGATAACAACAGCCTGATCTATTTTTTGAAGTGGCAGGGAGAGACAGAGAGCCATGGAGAGCAGGAAGAAGCCGAGACAGAGGCAAACAGAGTGGATAAAGATCCGGGTCCCTTTCTTCTCAATAATGCATACCCCTTAAAAATAATCTGAGATGAAACTCAGTCACATTTGCCAATTACTAATCCACAAAAAGGAGTAGAAATTTTCTGGATATTTTAAAAAGGAATTTGTCTAGAGCCGTGTTTTTCAACTTTCCTAATGCCACAAAACCTTAATTCAGTTCCTCATGTTGTGGTGACCCCCAACCATACCATTATTTTCATTGCTACTTCATAACTGTAATTTTGCTACTGTCATGAATCATCACGTAAATATCTGATATGCAGGATATATTTTCATTCACTGGACCAAATTTGGCACAAATACTCAATACGCCCAAATTTGAATACTAGTGGGGTTGGGGGGGGGGGGGTTGATATTATTATTTGGGAGTTGTAGTTACTGGGATTTATAGTTGTTACAATCAAAGTGGGCATTGACCTTGGATTTATACCAAAATAATTGTCCACAAACCTACACAGTGCAAACTCTCTTATAATTTGCTTTTTAAACCTTCGAATGCACATGTCCTCTTGTCAGAGCTGTCGTTCTTACCCAATTACAGTTATACGCATAGTTTCGTCTACATCAATGGTTCCCAACCTGTGGTCCATAAACCACCAGTGGTCCACAAGAACGAAAATATGATTCATGGCCTCACCATTAGGACACTGTTGCCTCGAAAACATATGGCAACGGGAATGACTGATCTCGCAAAATCCTCTTATAGGGCCAAGGCAACGGGGATGTCAGGAGGGGAAGAGGCTGACTACCCACAAAAGATTACTACTACCACATCAGCTCTAGATCATTGCATATGGTTTGCAGTGTAAAGAAGACGAACCGGAAAGACAGTTCCATCTTGTCTCGTGTGACAGAGCCCCTCACCCCAGCATCAACTGCTGCTCTGGGGCCAGAGTAAAGAAGGGGAGCCAGGAAGATGGTTCCATCTTGTCTCCTGTGACATAAGAGCCCCTCCCCGCAGCACCAACGGCCGCTTTGGGATCAGAGTAAAGAAGGGGAACCAGGAAGACAGTTCCATCTTGTCTCCTGTGGCATCAGAGCCCCTTCCCCCAGCCCCAACGGCCACTTTGGGATCAGAGTAAAGAAGGGGAACCGGGAAGACAGTTCCATCTTGTCTGCTGTGACATTAGAGCCCCTCTCCGCAGCACCAACGGCCACTTTGGGATCAGAGTAAAGAAGGGGAGCCAGGAAGACAGTTCCATCTTGTCTCCTGTGACATCAGAGCCCCTCCCCGCAGCATCAACTGCCGCTCTGGGGCCAGAGTAAAGAAGGGGAGCCGGTAAGACAGTTCCATCTTGTCTCCTGTGACATCAGAGCCCCTCCCCCCAGCATCAACTGCCGCTCTGGGGCCAGATAAAGAAGAGTAGCTGGGAAGACAGTTCCATCTTGTCTTCTGTGACATCAGAGCCCCTCCCCCCATCACCAACGGCCACTCTGGGGCCAGAGTAAAGAAGGGGAGCCGGTAAGACAGTTCCATCTTGTCTCCTGTGACATCAGAGCCCCTCCCCCCAGCATCAACTGCCGCTCTGGGGCCAGAGTAAAGAAGGGGAGCCTGGAAGACAGTTCCATCTTGTCTCCTGTGACATCAGAGCCCCTCCCACCAGCATCAACTGCCGCTCTGGGGCCAGATAAAGAAGAGTAGCTGGGAAGACAGTTCCATCTTGTCTTCTGTGGCATCAGAGCCCCTTCCCCCAGCCCCAACGGCCACTTTGGGATCAGAGTAAAGAAGGGGAACCGGGAAGACAGTTCCATCTTGTCTGCTGTGACATTAGAGCCCCTCTCCACAGCACCAACGGCCACTTTGGGATCAGAGTAAAGAAGGGGAGCCAGGAAGACAGTTCCATCTTGTCTCCTGTGGCATCAGAGCACCTTCCCCCAGCCCCAACGGCCACTTTGGGATCAGAGTAAAGAAGGGGAACCGGGAAGACAGTTCCATCTTGTCTCCTGTTACATTAGAGCCCCTCTCCGCAGCACCAACGGCCACTTTGGTGTAGCAGCAAATCTGGAGTCCCAAAACTCCCTAGATGTTACCTTTTACTCCCAGGTTGCGGGGACGTGCGGGCACGGGAACGAGAGAAGACGCAACAACTGTATTGCAGTAGGAAGATGCGGAGGGAAGCCCTGCCCCTAGGGCCTCTGACGCAGCTTCCCTCCGCCTCTTCCTCGCTCGCGCCGGCCCCTCCTTCCTTCACTCAAGGAGGGAGGGGCACCCGGCGCAGGGAGGAAGAGGCGGCGGGAAGCCCCGCCCCTAGGGCCTCTGACACAGCTTCCCTCCGCCTCTTCCTCACTTGCGCTGGCCCCTCCTTCCTTCACTCAAGGAGGGAGGGGCGCCAGGCGCTGGGAGGAAGACGCGGAGGGAAGCCCTGCCCCTAGGGCCTCTGACACAGCTTCCCTCCGCCTCTTCCTCGCTCGCGCCGGCCCCTCCTTCCTTCACTCAAGGAGGGAGGGGCACCCGGCGCAGGGAGGAAGAGGCGGCGGGAAGCCCCGCCCCTAGGGCCTCTGACACAGCTTCCCTCCACCTCTTCCTCACTTGCGCTGGCCCCTCCTTCCTTCAGTCAAGGAGGGAGGGGCGCCCGGCACAGGGAGGAAGATGCGGAGGGAAGCCCTGCCCCTAGGGCCTCTGACACAGCTTCCCTCCGCCTCTTCCTCACTTGCGCTGGCCCCTCCTTCCTTCAGTCAAGGAGGGAGGGGCGCCCGGCGCAGGGAGGAAAATGCGGAGGGAAGCCCTGCCCCTAGGGCCTCTGACACAGCTTCCTCCGCCTCTTCCTCACTTGCGCTGGCCCCTCCTTCCTTCACTCAAGGAGGGAGGGGCACCCGCGCAGGGAGGAAGAGGCGGAGGGAAGCCCCGCCCCTAGGGCCTCTGACACAGCTTCCTCTCCGCCTCTTCCTCATTTGCGCTGGCCCCTCCTTCCTTCAGTCAAGGAGGGAGGGGCACCCGCGCAGGGAGGAAGATGCGGAGTGAAGCCCTGCCCCTAGGGCCTCTGACACAGCTTCCTCCACCTCTTCCTCACTTGCGCTGGCCCCTCCTTCCTTCAGTCAAGGAGGGAGGGGCGCCCGGCACAGGGAGGAAGATGCGGAGAGAAGCCCCGCCCCTAGGGCCTCTGACACAGCTTCCTCCGCCTCTTCCTCACTTGCGCTGGCCCCTCCTTCCTTCAGTCAAGGAGGGAGGGCTCCCGGCTCAGGGAGGAAGATGCGGAGGGAAGCCCTGCCCCTAGGGCCTCTGACACAGCTTCCCTCCGCCTCTTCCTCACTTGCGCTGGCCCCTCCTTCCTTCAGTCAAGGAGGGAGGGGCGCCCGGCACAGGGAGGAAGATGCGGAGGGAAGCCCTGCCCCTAGGGCCTCTGACACAGCTTCCCTCCGCCTCTTCCTCACTTGCGCTGGCCCCTCCTTCCTTTACTCAAGGAGGGAGGGGCGCCCGGCGCTGGGAGGAAGATGCGGAGGGAAGCCCTGCCCCTCGGGCCTCTGACACAGCTTCCCTCCACCTCTTCCTCACTTGCGCTGGCCCCTCCTTCCTTCAGTCAAGGAGGGAGGGGTGCCCGGCGCAGGGAGGAAGATGCGGAGAGAAGCCCCGCCCCTCCGGGGCCGCTGCCACACATGCTCAGCATCGGCCCGGGGGAGTGGCTTCAAATGTGTGGCCTAAGGCACCAAAAAGAGTTAATCCGGGCCTGCCCTCCCCCCAGCATCAACAGCCGCTCTGGGGCCAGAGGAAAGAAGGGGAGCCAGGAAGACAGTTCCATCTTGTCTCCTGTGACATCAGAGCCCCTCCCCCCAGCATCAACTGCCGCTCTGGGGCCAGAGTAAAGAAGGGGAGCCGGTAAGACAGTTCCATCTTGTCTCCTGTGACATCAAAGCCCCTCCCACCAGCATCAACTGCCGCTCTGGGGCCAGACAAAGAAGAGTAGCTGGGAAGACAGTTCCATCTTGTCTTCTGTGACATCAGAGCCCCTCCCCCCAGCATCAACTGCCGCTCTGGGACCAGAGTAAAGAAGGGAAGCCGGTAAGACAGTTCCATCTTGTCTCCAGTGACAGCAGAGCCCCTCCCCCCAGCATCAACTCCCGCTCTGGGGCCAGAGTAAAGAAGGGGAGCCGGGAAGACAGTTATATCTTGTCTCCTGTGACATCAGAGCCCCTCCCCCCAGCATCAACTGCCGCTCTGGGGCCAGAGTAAAGAAGGGGAGCCGGTAAGACAGTTCCATCTTGTCTCCTGTGACATCAGAGCCCCTCCCCCCAGCATCAACTGTCGCTCTGGGGCCAGAGTAAAGAAGGGAAGCCGGTAAGACAGTTCCATCTTGTCTCCTGTGACATCAGAGCCCCTCCCCCCAGCATCAACTCCCGCTCTGGGGCCAGAGTAAAGAAGGGAAGCCGGTAAGACAGTTCCATCTTGTCTCCTGTGACATCAGAGCCCCTCCCCCCAACATCAACTGCCGCTCTGGGGCCAGAGTAAAGAAGGGGAGCCGGGAAGACAGTTATATCTTGTCTCCTGTGACATCAGAGCCCCTCCCCGCAGCATCAACTGCCGCTCTGGGGCCAGAGTAAAGAAGGGGAGCCGGTAAGACAGTTCCATCTTGTCTCCTGTGACATCAGAGCCCCTCCCACCAGCATCAACTGCCGCTCTGGGGCCAGATAAAGAAGAGTAGCTGGGAAGACAGTTCCATCTTGTCTTCTATGACATCAGAGCCCCTCCCCCATCACCAACGGCCACTCTGGGGCCAGAGTAAAGAAGGGGAGCCGGGAAGACAGTTCCATCTTGTCTCCTGTGACATCAGAGCCCCTCCCCAGCATCAACTGCCGCTCTGGGGCCAGAGTAAAGAAGGGAGCCTGGAAGACAGTTCCATCTTGTCTCCTGTGACATCAGAGCCCCTCCCACCAGCATCAACTGCCGCTCTGGGGCCAGATAAAGAAGAGTAGCTGGGAAGACAGTTCCATCTTGTCTTCTGTGACATCAGAGCCCCTCCCCCCATCACCAACGGCCCCTCTGGGGCCAGAGTAAAGAAGGGGAGCCGGGAAGACAGTTCTATCTTGTCTCCTGTGACATCAGAGCCCCTCCCCGCAGCATCAATGGTCACTCTGGGGCCAGAGGAAAGAAGGCAGCAAGAATCAAGTTCGCACAACTATGGAAAACAGAAGAAATACCAACAACTGAAAATTGGCTATTGAAAGTTTGGGACATTATGAATATGGATTTACTTACACATAAAATAACAATGATATACAAAGACAAAAAAAATTGGGAAATATTTATTGATTTCTTCAGAAAAGATTATATAGAAATTTACATTTAGGCCTACTTTTTTTCACCGTCCAACCTTCTCTCTTGGTGCCAGGGCTTCCCTTGGTCAAGAAGGACAGATCCATAAACCTTGGCAAAAGCAAGTTGGCGATGGCGAGAGCAGGACCGGAGCAGAGTCCCGAAAGGTCCTTGGTGGCAAGGGCAGAGTTGGGCTCCCGGCTCCCTCCCCAACGGAAAATCCCTGCTTCTCGCTGCTGCTGGTGCTTGGCCCCAGCAGCGCCCGGGCCAGGCTGTGGAAGGCAGCGCTGGAGGCCCTCAGAGCCAGCATCCGATCCTGGGACACTGACCTGGCGGCCTGCAACATGGACCAGCAGCTCAAGCTCTTTGTCTCCCACCACTTGGCCATTTTCTCGGACATCTTCAAAGGTCAGCGGACCCTTCATCACTGTGGCAATGTCCTGGAGGCCCTGGTGCTGTTGAACCCTGCGGACACATTGATCTATGACGAGCTCCGCAACCTGGTCACAGAACCTTCGCAGGACAAGCTGGTGGTTTTTGCCAGACACTTTGTGGAGGAGACCGGGGAGCTGATCCTACAGAGGAGCTACTTCTCCCTCCGGGACTTCCTCCAGGTCCTGGCTGACAAGGAGGCCCACACTCGGTCCCAGCCGTTGGCTCCCCGATCTACCTGCAGCTGGCCTACCTGACTGGGGCGGCCAGTGCGCGGCGGGTAGACGAGGGCTTCTTCCGCAGCGTCCGCTCCCAGTGCTATGTCATCAGCGGGCAGGACCAGCTCAAGGAAGGGGCCATGCAGGGCCTGCTGGACACCCTCCTGGCCGGAAAGCAGCACTGGCCCCACGACACACAGGTGACCCTGATCCCGACCTTTGACTTGGCGGCCATGCATGATTGGTACAGGGAAGCCCTGGATCGGCAGCAGGCGCTGGACGTCACTGTCCTGGGCAGCAACAGCACCGTGGCCATGCAGGACGAGACCTTCCCCACATGCAAAGTCGAGTTCGCATTTGCCAGTTATGGATCGGCCCCGCCCTTCCCTGGTTGTGTTGCATGCTCTGCCTCCAGAGCCAGGGCGGAAAAGGAGAGACTCTCAGTGCCGGAGCAAGGCTGGGATCCCCAAAATGACTAAAAGGGGAGGGGGGTCCAGGGGTGCGGCTCTGAATCTCATGGCCAGGGATACAGCAGTAAGGGGATCTCCAGCTGGATCTGCCATGAAGGCTCTCTGTCCTGTAATGGTGGGTGCCAACTGTCACTTCAGCCTCTGGGTTCACCGGAATCCGCTGGTCTCCTTGGCAACCAGGTAAATACCTCTGGCCCTGGAACCTGGGCAGAAATGGAGCCTTTTCAAAGGAAGTCAAGCTTAGAGCTTCTCTTGGAAAGAGGCCCAGCAGGCAGGGTTGCCATGCACTTCCTTGGCCCTGCAGCTCCCTGCAGGATGCCACGGGGGTCTGGTTCCTCCCAGGAAGCCCTGCCTTTCCTTCAAGGTATCTTCTTGAAGACTCTTTCATGTTGGCACCTCAGACAGGCAGAAGTTGTTCTCCTTTAGGGACTAAATGTCAAGGGCTCTCTGAAAGGGAGCCCCCTAAATCTCGTTCCAGTGTGATTAGTTATTTTTGAATATATAAATGTATTATTCACCCCCAAAGTCCCAGACTCTAGAAGGTATTTGGTGCTTCTGCATATGGAAGCCTCTTTTCCTGTTTCTTCACTTTAAACTGATATGAAGCATTTTTAACTTGAATTTCACGCTTGAGATTATTCAAGAGATCTCCTCGGTCAGAGGATCACAACTTCCTACAGATCCCTTCCTTACGAAACATCCATTTGTCTTCAACAAGGCAAAGAGCCGTCTCTGTGGTTGCACCGAGTCTATGGAATTCTCTGCCACCTGAAGTCCAAGCAATCACTGACTTACAGGCCTTTCAGAAAACCTGCAAAACAGCCCTTTTCCGTCAAGCATTTAACCTTTAACCACTCCTTGGTTGGAGCAAATATTGTTAATCTGTTTTAATTGTCTAATGTTGATATTGTATCGTCTTATTGTTTTAATTGCTATTGGTTGATATACTGTAAATCGCCCTGAGCCATACCGGAAGGATGGTATACAAATCGAAACAATAAATAAATAAATAAATATTTTTTGCTCAGCAGAAAGGTGGCATCCATGACAGAAACCCTGTGGACATGAAATATGGATTTTTATTTTTTTTAAAAAAAAGGATTGTCCATTTTCCTTATTGGAGAAGAGTGGGAGCAGTGTTTCTCAACCTGGGGGTTGGAACCCCTGGAGGGATCATGAGGGGGTGCATGAATGTTGTAATCAGAGCCGTTCCACCACCACCAAGGGCCGCTCTGGGGCCAGAGTAAAGAAGGGAGCAGGGAAGACAGTTCTCAGATAACCCAGTTCAAAGCAGATATTGTGGGATTTTCTGCCTTCATATTCTGGGGGCCCTTCCACATAGCCCTATATCCCAGAATATCATGGCTGAAAATCCCACAATATCTGCTTTGAACTGGGTTATTTGCATCCACACTCAGATAATGTGGGGTTTTCTGCCTTGATATTGTGGGATAGAGGGCTGTGTGGAAGAGCCCTGAGTGTGGGCTCAGATAACCCAGTTCAAAGCAGATATTGTGGGATTTTCTGCCTTGATATTCTGGGATATAGGACTGTGTGGATGGCCCTGGGTTATATGGATGTGTGTAAGGGCCCTCAAATTTCAAACCAGCCCTTTATGGCTGCTCTAATTTTAGACCATGGTAAAGCAGAATTGGTGCTTTTAGCAGAAGTACCGTCAGGAGAGAGTGATGCACAAGCACAGGCCTTAGTATAGCGAGATAGCTTGCCAGAAATCATGCTAGCAGCCTTCCCGAGAATAATGCACTTTGATTGGTACGTCAGGCACAAGCTGTGATTTGTTAGAGTACATCATGTGCCTTTCCCTGATAACACTGGCCGTGATTGGCCTAGCTAGCACCCAGCGTGTATCTGTTTACATTGTTACTGATTGGTAGAAACTGCGCATGGGCAAATGAGACCGTTCTTCCTTGCTGGTAGAACTGTTGCAAATTAAGAACAAGACGCCCATATGGCAGATAACATACTGTGGGAATGAAGAATTAATACTGCGTAGTGCTGTTTAGCAAATAAGAATGCAAATAGAGTGTGAAGCCAAATAATGTGATGTTTAATTGGATAATAGAAATGTGTTGATGCTGTGAACCAATGATGATGATGAAGAAAGGAGGGACAAGGGACCTGCCGCCATAGAGTGTATATAAGGGATAGTTGAAGATTGTACGGGGTTCTTGCCCTGAAGCAGCGAGTTCTGTGGGCAGGTCCCGTCAGCTGACGTTGTGCAAAATAAACTTTGGCTTCATTGTACCTGCAGTACGGTTGTTGCGTTTTCTAGTTCCTGTGCTCGCACGTTTGCACCGCCTGTAAGTAAAAAGGTACCACCTGGGAGTTTTGGGACTCCAGATTTGCTGCTACAATGGTAAACATCAAGCAAAGCAATACATTTTCAGGCCCCATCTACACTGCCATATAAAATCCGGATTATTTTATTTGAATTGGATTATCTGGCAGTGTTGACTCATACAATCCAGTTCAAAACGGGTAATGTGGATTATCTACTTTGATCATCTGGATTATATGGCAGTGTAGAAGAAGCCTCTGAGGGGCACAGTTTTACCACGTTTTGAGACCCAAGTGCAAAGGGACTCTCAAAAAATGGGGTCTATGGAGTACCTATATCCCATCCTTAAATGTTTCTGCCCTCCTCATTTGAGATATCTAAAATATTCCCCTCATGCTTCTTCCTACACCATCTCCATGTTGGATTTCCAGGAAAGTGGCTCCAAGTGTTACGTGGTAATAAGAGGAATCCAACTCATGCTTGAGAAGGGCAATTTTGGGTCATTATTTGGGTCACACTCTTTCCATGGCCTCTTCAATTTAGAATATGCCATATTCTTACATCAGTATGGCAGAATATGACTCTTTTTTGGCATCTCTCCCATTCCCTGTGCTAAAACAGTTTTTGCCCAAATAAAGATCTTGAACTGTTTCCTTTGGAAAGGGAAAGGTTGCTGCAGACTGCGGAAAAACCTGGCTGTTGGGATGCAATTTCAAAACAATTGATACTAATGTTGAAGCAGCAAATTAGGGAGTTATGGAACTCCGGATTGGCAAATGACTTCTTACCAAACAGGCGTGCAGACGTGTGGGCAGCAGGGATGAGGAAACACGCAACAACTTCACTGCTCATGTGAAATCAAAGAGATTTATTGATAACACCAGCTGGTGGGGTTGCCAACAGAACAAGCTGTTAATCAGGGGCAAACGGCCCCGGTCACTCTCCGTACAAAGCATATATACCCCCATGGCGGCATCTCCACAAAGCCCGCCCTCCTTCATGGATTTTACACAATCATAATTGGCTGGTGTTACATAGCATTTCATTAATCCAATAAAACATTACATTTTCATTAGCATCACATCTCAAAGTCCCACCTATGTATTAGAACAATGAACATTTCTAAGTTAGTTCTTTC